>PVHP010002738.1:49530-85968 GCA_004024765.1 Zapus hudsonius | reverse complement strand
AAAAAAAAAAAAGAAACTTTCTACGACAGCAACCATGACTGACTCTCCATCAGCTTTTTCAACTTATTCATGCATGTCTGCAAGTGGTGTTATATTTAGTTTTTGTTGATTACTTTTTAAAATAGTGCATGTGGATATCTTATTTCTGTGCAGAGATATGTATGGTGTGTGTGCAGGGACACACTCATGCCACAGAGCCTGAGGATATGCTGTGGAATCCATTGTCTCCCTCCATTGGCTGCATCTGTGTTTGTGTCAGTCTAGCAAGCCTGTCATGAACTCTGGATTCTCTTGTCTCTACCTCCCATTGTCCTAGGTGCTCTGGGATCACAGACATGTGCCGCTTGCATCTGGCTTTATGTGGGTGCTGGGGAAGATGACAATCCAGTCAACGGATTGCAAAGGAGCACCTCTCACTGCTGAGCCATCTCCCCCAAATCTTTGTATTTTGGTGGGGTTTTTTTGTTTTATATCAAATTTTATTTATTTATTTACATATGTATGTATGTATGTATGTATGTATGTATGTATGTATGTATATATGTGGTGCCAGGGTCTCTTGCTACTGTAAGTGAATTCCAGCTTTATGTGGGTGCTGGGGAATCAAACCTGGGCTGGAAGACTTGGCCAGCAAGCACCTTTAACTGCTATGCTAGCTCTTTGGCCCGTGTATTTTGATGATTTACACCAGTCTTAGCCTAACCTGGCCTGGAACTCACTATGTACCCCAGGCTCACTATGTGTAGCAATTTTCTTGCCTCAGCATCCTGATGCTGGGATTACAAGCATGAGACACCATGCCCAGCCAAAAGTGTTTTTATAGGTTTGTTTGAAGTCCTTGTCAACTTCTACAGATTCGATACACATGACACTATGTCCATTATACCAAGACACCCATGTGCCCTCTAGGAAGCCAGCTGGCTGGCTGGCCAGTATGTTCCTTGAAATGCCCCTTTCAATACAGTCCTGAACTTGTCACTCATGTCACTTGGCTTAGTGGTTGAAAAGTTGGGTTCTATATTTCATCACTTGTTAACTGTACAGGTTTGGTTGGTTTTGTATTGAGAATCGATCCCAAGACCTTGTGCACGCTGGTTAAGCACTTAACTACTGAGCTACATCCCTAGCCCTAGCTATGTGTTCCTGAAGAAGCTATTTAGCTTTCATGCCTCAGTTACCTTAGCTAAATTTATGAACTAATGATGTGTCCTCTCTCACTGAGGATTTGAGTTCACAGATCAAGGATAAACAATAGCTGGTTAAGCTTTCCTGACACTCCTTTAAGTTATTCTTACTACTGTCTGCTAGTGTCTACTTCAGTATTCTCGTCCTATTCATTGTTTGACAATGGGTAATATTTAGGAATATAATAAGTTTGAAATGTTCCCCAATATCAGTGGCAATATGTCAGCCACAATGCTTCCTCGTGGTTTTCCTCTGGTGTCTCTTAACATTATTCAGTCTCCTTTTATAAATTCTATCCTTGTCTCTGAAATCTACTTATTCTTTCAAGATTTTTTTTACCTTTTTGTTCTCATTGTATCTGATCTCCCCAGGCAACATCTCTTACTCTCAAGCTTGTAATTACTGCTTTGATTCCAAATCTTCGTGCTCAACCATAAACTAAATCCTTACTTGCAGCACGAGCCACCAGGAAAAATTTGTTATATGAACCACACATCTTATCTTCACTCCTCCACCCCTTCTCTAGCCTCTCCTCCTTCTGCTTCTCCTCTGTCAGTGAAGGCATCATTTTCCACCCTTGACATCCAAGCCCTGGACCACAGGATCCTGGTTAACTCCATGTTGTCATTGACATTCCATCCTCCATACATAACTAGGTACCAGCTTGGCTATATTCTTGTTTTGTCCTGTTGCAAATTCCTGGTGATTGCTTTCAAGTCTTTATGCCTGTGAATTCTGGAGTCCAGCTTTGCTTATTTCCCCTCCCACTTCACTATTTGACAGATTAGTGTCTCAAAGAACATCTGCATTCTTAGACTGGTATCTAAGGTCTGCCAATAGTTCCCCTACCTCCCCTCCCATCACTAGGGAGTCCTATCCTGGGATGTAGTTGAAGATTCCCCAGAGCATGTGGAATGCTCTAGACTACTCCTCAGGTCTGGCACATGCCATCTTGCCTCAGGAAATTTTATTGTGGCTTTATGTCACCTTGGAATGTCATGGTCTATCCACTTAACATTCACCCACTCCCCCTTCAGTAAACCTTTCTTCCAATTAAAATCAATCTCACCCACACTGATGCCTGCTTTTATTCTATTTTTATACTGTGTCATCATCCTCTATCTTATAATCTCACTTAGAGCATAAACAATATTTTACGTTTTTGTCCCTCCTGTATCCTCACCTAGTGTTTATCAAAATATCTGACATGTAGTAGATATTTGTGTTTGAAAAGATCAACTAAGATCTGCAACACCATGCACACCATTCTACATCACACAAGTCTATCCACAATTCAAACACCTCCAATTCCAATATTTATCAATAAGTATCTATATCATATAAGATTATTTTAGTCTTAGATTATAGATGCAGGTAATACAGAAAGGGTAAGGATGAAAACACGGAGAGTTGTCAAGGAAGGGGATATGAAAATCTCATACTCTGCCCACTGGGTTCTGAGAATAACAGGTGGGTGCTTGCCTGCATCAGGTGCCATTCGATCAAGCAAACACACCATCTGGAACCTGGTATGTTCCTCCATGTAAATGACCCGCCTGTTTTACATCAACTATTACATGGACCACATTTTTGACTCACATACACTTCCAGATTTCTTTATTGTAATACAGCTACAAAGAGAAACTGCATATGACACTCTCTTTGTCTCCTTAATAACAGCCAGCTTTTCTTATTGACCAACTCTCTCCTTTGTGTTTACTACCTGCAAAATGTGGCTCCCTCCTCATGGCAGCTCTGTTTATTTCAAAGATTTGTTTGCATCAAAACGAACGATGTTAATTTTATCCCACTACCTTTTTCCTCAGGTATGTTGGCAAGTTCTGCTTCTTGAATAACACAAATGTTTCTTGTTCAACAGTAGCAAAAATAAACTGAAGATGTATTATCATTGTCAAGCATAGTGGCACATGCTTTTAATCCCAGTATTTGTGAAGCAGAGATAGGACGCTCACCATGAGTTTGAGGCCAGCGTGGACTACAGAGTGTGTCCCAGGTCAGCCTAAACTAAAGTCATTCCTTGCCACAAAAGAAATCATTCTCATAAGAAGTCTTATTGTGGCAGGTATACCCATTTCAAAAGTGGCAGAAACAAAGCTGGAAGAACAACACTAAGTCAATCAAAAGCTCAATAGCTTCCCCTCCTCTCTGACACTGAAAATGGCCTTTCCCCTTAAGCTTACTTCAACTTATTGACTCCTACAGTGAGAATTACAGAATTCATACTTAATACCTATTTCCCTGGGGTTAAAAACAATGGTTATCTATCTCCATGTCTATCTGTCAATTTATCCATCCATCCATCAATCCATTGTTCATCCATTTATCAATTGCCACCTGTCTGTTGTAGACCAGATATACTGCTCAGGTTTTCTATTAACATTATCCACTTTCAACTTCAAAAAACACTTGGAATTAGCTCTTATGATGCCCATTATACAGGAAAACAAAACTGAGAACTGTACAAATTAAGAAAACTTCTATCATTGCACCATACCTAGAAACTATTGCTAGGGGTTTGATTCATATATTACTGACTATGGAATTGTGCTTTTCAAAGTTCTATTATACAGTCCTCTAAACATAGCATACCTCTGGCTTCTATAAGACAAATATTAAAATATAAATTGTCTCCTGCTGCTAAGCATCCTTTTAATATTATATATATTTTAAAATATTTTATTTATGTATTTATTTGCAAGAAGAGAGAGAGAGAGAGAGAGAATATGGCATGACAGGGCCTCTAGCCAGTGCAAACAAACTCCAGATGCATGTACTACTTTGTGCATCTGGCTTTACATGGGTACTGGGGAGTCAAACCCTGGTCAGTTATTGGGCTTTGCAGGCAAGTGTCTTAATGCTGAGCCATGTCTCCAACCCCTAAAATATATTTTGAGTTAATTTGAAATTAAAATCTCTGAATTCTGGTTAATTATCTTCATTTGACTTTCTTTTATCTCCTTGTTTCCTATGTTGACTCCCATCTATTTTGAGGAAGAAAAAACTAAAACATGTCTCCCTTGGCTGCTGCCTGACTGGACCTGTATCCCCTCACATCACAGTCCACCCCCACCCAGGGGCTAGAAGATTCGAAGGTCTTGTGGGAGTTCTCAGTCACAGGAGTCACAGTGATCTTTGATGGAGACAAGAATCTTCTGCAATGATATAGACTTCTGTTTTCCTAATTTGTAGGGATCATGCAACCAACAAGAGAATTAATAACTGATATTTACTTAACACCTGTTACACACAGGACTCCAGGCAGGGAATTCCATGTGGCGTTTACAACTTAGCCCATGAGCCTCCAGCTCCACTGCTTCCTAAGGTGAAGTAAAACATGGTGGATGGGGATGGGATATTACATTTGGAAGGCTCTGACCATTGTTCCTTTCTTAGCTTGTCTCTTGCTACTGGTCATGGCAGCTGAGAAGACTTTAATAGTCCTGTTGATTAGAATTTATTGTCAGGCAGTGGATGGCCTGTTCCCAAAGAGTCCCTGAGTCCTGGGGCTAGAATTTGACATTCTGCTCCTGGTCTCCTCTCTCTCCTGCTTCCTCAACCCCCTTCTCTGGGTTCTCGTTCTCAACCTCGGGGACTCTCAGGACTACTTGTGGTGTAACAAAATAGACTGCATTTCCAAAATCTGCCTTTTTGGTTCCCAGTGGCCATGATTGAAAATTTGGGAATTGAAGAGAAATGTGGAGCTTAATGAAAATGAACTTTATACAGCATTGTGTTGTAGAAGCTGTTACCACAGGAGGAAACCTCAACTACCCAACAAATGTTGATGAATGCCTATTCTAGTCTAGTCTAGGATCACTGATATACCAAGATGAATAATATACAATTTTTTGTCCATAGTCTAGCAAAGGACATAAATAAATCACTACAAATTGAAACAAAAAGGGACTTGCATTAGCTCTTCATAGAAGGTATAATGAAGACACAAAGGAAAGACTTCCCTAGCCTCATCCAACCCAAGCAGGGAGGCAGGGGTCACGGAGGAGCTAACTCAAGGAGATGGAGTAGGCAGTAGCAGGTGTCTGGTGGGAGTTCTAGGGTAAGTCCTTTGTTTAATGTTCTATTATTAAGGTAGTTATTTCAAAAAGGATCTGCATTCCTTATTCCTGGAACCACTGCTTGTCTTACTGAAGGACTGCACAAGCAGATGGGTGTGATGTAAGCATTTATTTGCAACACAATATAACACTTGCACAGAGCATTGTATTAGATTTGCAAGGATAGTATCTGAAAAGTATTTAATACACGCACAGCTAAATTCCTTATCTATCTGGTGAAGAAGTTGCCTTAAACAATTAAAGTGACCGTCTCAAGGTCTCAGAGGTAGTAAGTGCAGGAGTTGCAATCTGACCGTGGACATCTTAATCCAAAAAAAAAAAAAAAAACTCTACACTAAATTTTTTCCTCTTCTGTCAGATCATAGTTCAATGACTGATAAAGTTGTTGGTTTCTTTTTTCCGTATCCAGGATACAGATTTAATATGTTACAGGATGTATTGATCACTTATTCAAGTCTTATTTTTTTAAGATTTAGAGAGACATTATTAAATTAAGAGAAAGAGGAGAAAGTACAGAGAGCTCCCACTGAGAGGGAGGTGAGAGGGGGTAAAGCCCCTCAACTCCTGAATTTTAAATGAATAGCAAAAGATCTGTGAACAACAGTTTATCAAGGTCACATAAAATAAGAAAACAGCTTTGCATTTTTATTTGTGTGTTTTTTTTAAAAAGCAATCTTCCTGGCCTTTTGACACCCTGTGAGCCCAGGGAACTATGCTCTGTAAACAGCAGTGCTGGCAGGAAACAGCTAGAAATGTTTGGAGATGTCAATACAGGAAGTGAAGCCTGAGCAGAAGGCAGAGTTTGGGGGCCAGACATCTCCACGGAGAGGATGAGAAAACCCTAAGACATGCTGCTTGAGACTAACTGTATGAACATCCTAATTAGGCTGGTTTTGGAAATGTGTCACTTCCTCAAGATCCAATAACTGACAACTCAGCCAAAGATAGAACACCCATGTCTTCCCTGCCGAGCTCTGTCCATTGGCCATGTCATTGCTCCTGAGAACTTGCTGCCAGACAGAGCAGAGGAGAAGAAGTTCTCATCGGCCTCGGGATGTTGGGAGAAGATGCCTGACCTCACCTCTTTCTGCCTGAAAGCTAATAGACAAACTAAATACACCGTGTAAAACTCTGCTGATGCTTCTATAAGGTACTGAGCATGACCCTAATTTCTAGTTTACAGGCAACTACAAAGGCGAAGCAAAAGAATACACCCAGAAATCCTGGCACATGGCGATGCACACATGCAAGAAACTGGCACTGTTACCCTTGCAAATTTTGATAGGAAAAAAATGTTCTAAGACCAAAGTGTGAACTCTTCACATATAAACCAGAGCATGCTGAGGTTTACATTTAAAATATTAACATTAAAATATTATATATTTTATTTGAACCTCAGCATGCTCAATCCTTCCCCTCCACTGCACTCTCCCTTGCTCTGAGAAACACAGGATAGAGGAAGGGTCCATGAAAATTGAAGAACTGAAGCTCATGAGATCTCACAGCAAAGTCTCCAAAGCCATGCATGACAGGGAAGCTGCAGGGGCCAAATTAAAGTTAACACAAGTTTTAAATTGTTAAAAATTTAGTCATTAAATAAGTAAAAGCAGAAATAAAAGGTCACAGTGATAGATATGAATTAATGAGAAGAGTAAATTTTTTGGTATTCATTTCAATATCCATGTTCCTAAACAGTGAGTTGCAGCTTTATGGAAATGATCTTGATATTGCCAGGCTTTCTTTAAACCAGAACACTTACTGACAATTGCATCCACTTGGTTTTTCGTGTGCTGATAATGAAAGCTGCCGTATCCTCAAAGTGCTATTTTCAGAAAAGTGCTTGAAAAAAAATAGGAACACTTCACTTTTATTTTGACATAAATAAATTCTTTGCAAAATACACAAAAGTGTAAAAATTCTAAATTCTAAAATAACAAAAGCAATTTGGGTCTTTCTAGATAGTATTTTCAAATACATACTTTTAGCATACATTTAGTCACAAAGTAATTTGATACAATGTCCTTAAAAACTTTTTAATTTATACTTCTCACAATAGCTTTAAAAATAAATGTAATATAACACATGCCCCATGAGAATGGGTTGAAATTTGCTTTTACATCTAAATATTAAGAAACATGAAAAAGCTTTTATAGTTAATAGTAATAAGCAGTAGAATTTCATTTTGAAATTCTAAATGAACCAAGAGTCATATGCGAAGTCAATTGGCAGAGAGCATTCACAAAATTATGGCCTCATATAAAACAAAAGAGGTGTGCAGGCACTGGGAAGATGGCTCACCACAGTTAAAGGTATTTGCTTGCAAAGCCTACCAGCCTGTGTTTAATTCCCAAGTACCCACATAAGCCAGATGCACAAGGTAGAGTGTGCATCTGGAGTTTGTTTGTAATGGCAAATGGTCCAGGTTTTCTCTCTCTCTCTCTCTCTCTCTCTCTCTCTCTCTCTCTCTCTCTCTCTCTCTCTCTTTATCTATCTCTCTCTTCTCTCATGAGTAAATAAATAATTTTTTAAGAGACGTACTATGTGAATCCCAATTCGAAGCTGTCATACCTGCCTCCTCTCCTGAGGTCCTATAACCCTCTCACCTTCTCACTGCAGCCTCAGCTTGTCCCACCTCATACCCTTCTCTCTCTCTCTCTCTCTCTCTCTCTCTCTCTCTCTCTCTCTCTCTCTCTCTCTCTCTCTCTCTCGATTGCTTGTTTCATTTTTTTCTAAGCAAAGCCACTCTCATCCTCTGATGAGGGAACTCATTTTTATTTAGTATATTTGTTCTTTTGTCTCGTGGTGGGATGAAAGTTCCCAGAGGGAAGGGCTTTCCATCTGTTTCCTTCATGGCTGGACCTTCACCACCCTTCGTTTGAGCTCTGACTAATGCTGAACATAGGAATGACCTTGGAAGTTTACACCCTGTCCAGGATTGCCTTAATCTCATTCTGTAAATGAAAGATCAGTACTCTCTTAGCTAAAGGGAGAAACAGATGTGGGTCTTCTAAGATGTCACTCTGCTTCTGTGACTGGGGAACTACTCAGCAGCTGCAGTATTGGGACGCTTCATGCAGGTGGCACCCCAAAGAATGAGTTCTTGGACACTGGATCCCACAACCTTGCATGACTGGTCTCCTGTCATGTGGTTAGCTACTATCTTCAGCATCTTACTGTCAAATGTAGGCCTCTTTTTCATTCAGATGTGGTATGTAGAGTGTCCAAACCATAGAGAAAGAAAGTAGAATTTGGTTTCCAGGGGCTGAGAGGAGGAGACATTAAGAGCTATTTCATGGGTACAGAACTCTGGTCTGTCAGACAAAGCAAACTTTGGAGATGGACAATGTTGATGGTTGCACAGAAATGTGCAGTATGATGGCACAGGACAAGACTGCACTCTTACAAACATGATGGTATTGTGTTTGAAACATCCATTGTACCACAATGAAAATAAAAACACGCAATTTTCAATCCTGTTTTTGTTTGGTTGGTTTTGGTTTTACAAGGGTCTTGCTCTAGCCCAGGCTGACGTGGAATTCACTATGTAGTCTCAGGCTGGCCTCAAACTCACAGTGATCCTCCTACCTCTGCCTCCCAAGTGCTGGGATTAAAAGTGTCCAGTACCATACCTGGCTTCAATACTTATTTTTCTCAAATGCCTAAGATATATTACTATCTTTCAAAAGTTCAGAATAATCTCTTAAGTTCTGTCTTTCTTGACAGATACATACATATTTTAATAATTATATATAAGCACATAAAAGTCAAACATCCTGTATCTCTCCAGTGGTCTATAGGAATTTTTATGCATTTAAACCTAAAATCACATTGAAATTTTGGAAATAGAGAAAAAGGATATAGGAATACTATATAGAAAACGCTGTAGCTTTAAACACTGTTGCAGAGGGGCAGTCATTTTCTTACCATAGGAGTACAGTCCTTGATTCATGTAGAGAAATGTACAAGACTCACACAGAACAATAGACCACCCACATTCATGTTGAGGGAGCTCCCAATAGAGAGGGGATCCTACCCTTGTCTGATCAAATGAATATATCATTTGAAAAATTGTATGACTCATAAATTAGGCTTATTTCCCATTATGATCAAATATGTATAAAAGCTTAGTGAATTTCAGAAACAAAAAATAATAATATTTGGCAGCATTCATTCCCTTGGAAATCATATTTTGGGATATATGTCTTTTTTCTGTACTGTTTAATCACCAAATAATATGATTTATTAACCATGCAGGATAGTATTAAAATTCCAGTAAGTCATTAAAATTTTACAAATGAATAAATTAAAAGACATGAATAATTCATAGATCTAATCTCTACTCAGCTATCAAGAAAAGCAAATAATATTACTCATTGAAATTTCTTGGCTGTTTTGCTCTTTGCAATTCAACATTTGGTTCCTAGGTGCAGGGTCACATGGAAATTGGTACACATGGGACCCTCTGGCTTCCCCAAACTTCATGCCATCCCTCAGGGGATTTTGATGTGCCTTCCAGTTTGAAAACAGTGATAGGTAGGCAAAGACATACAATAAATTATTTTTCTAAAATGATGGCTAAGGGGGACCAGATTGAGGCAGACCACTGGCTCATTTTTCTGTTATCCTGATCCTTACTTACATCATGATTGTTTAAAAAAGCACTTTTTCTTTATGGTTCCTGGGTATTTCAACACAGATTCCTCTCTGTAGGGGTAATAAGGTGGTTGGGGAAAGTCAACATGGAGACGGCATTTAGAACCTGATTTATAGCACTGATGACTGAGGACTCTGTATCCTTCTCTAAGTTAACAAAGAACAATTGCTCACTTAAATAACACATCTAAAACATTTCCTATGGATAAAACGATGAATTCTATAGGAAAGTGATTTAGAGATTTGGACTATATCTACTGAGGGAATCAGCATCCCACCATTTATTTTGAAAGAGAGACATATATTACAAAACATTAATCATGTTTTTAGATTTGCTTAAGTTTTAATTAGGCAATTATTTATACTCCTCCTCTATCAAGTTAAGTACCACTATGTACTCAGCATGTGCTTAATGGGCTACACTCTCTTCCTCATCATTAAATTTGTCTTTTAACTCAATTGACATGCTTACTAAGTGAATTAAGTGAGACATAAGAAGTGTGCATTGTAAAGGCTGCACTGAGTCAAAATATTCTGATCTATTGAAGAAATTATTTAACATCAAAATAGAAAGTGCCTAGTATGGTGGCATAAACTATTAATCCCTGAAGTCAGTAGATTGAGGTAGGAGGATCACAGTGAGCTAACTAAGAACTAGGGCTACAGAATGAATTCCCAGTCACTGTGGATTAGTGTGAGACCCTGCTGAAAGAAAGAAAGAAAGAGAGAGAGAGAGAGAGAGAGAGAGAAAGAAAGAAAGAAAGAAAGAAAGAAAGAAAGAAAGAAAGAAAGAAAGAAAGAAAGAAAGAAAGAAAGAAAGAAAGAAAGAAAGAAAGAAAGAGACTCCTAGGCTATCCATGGTACCCAGCCCCAAGGACTGATCCAGACTGCCCATGGAGGAGGATATCCAGCTGATTGGGTATGGGGAAGAGGCGCATTCGGGAACTGGGGATAACAACTCATTGTTTGCTCATTAAATAATGTAACTCATTATGGACAATTAAAAAAAGAAAGAAGAAAGAAAGAAAGAAAGAAAGAAAGAAAGAAAGAAAGAAAGAAAGAAAGAAAGAAAGAAAGAAAGAAAGAAAGAAAGAAGAAAGAAAGAAAGAAAGAAAGAAAGAAAGAAAGAAAGAAAGAAAGAAAGAAAGAAAGAAAGACATAAGGGAACAGCTTTCAAAGAATGCAATAAAGGTTAATCCAATGATTAACAAAAGCCATAATTCAAGATGAAAAAGGTCATAAACATTTGCAGATAATTTAAAATGTAAAAACTGCGAAGATGGTTTCAAGCTGTGCCCAGTGATTCAAGCCTTTAATCCCAGCATCCCAGCATTAGGGAGGATGAGGTAGGAGGATGGTGAAGAGTTCAAGGCCAGCCTGGGCTCAAGTGAGAGCCTACCTTGAAAAAATGTAAACAAACAAACAAAAAAAGAATGTTTCTATCTGCTGTCATATAAACTCTCTTACCTGCATTCCTGTCTAAATTATAAAATATACATACTGCATCAGCATGCAACAGTGTCTTATTTAATTAAAAGTCACTTACATAGATCATATCTCCAGATGTCATAGCAGAGAAACAGAATGGCCCTTTGCCTGTCTTAAGCTGTGTCTGTGGACATCGTCCAGAGCGGTTCACAGTGTCATATCCTCAGTGGCAATGCTGCCATACTGTTATGACAGAGAGGTCACATGAGAAGTGTAGTTTGGGAGGAGGCAGCCAGCCAAGGCCATTGATCCAGTGTTACAGCCAATTAGCTGGAGGCTTTTTAATCTAATTAGATATTTAATAATGTTGGTCAAACTATCAAAATAATCTAATAGGGCTTTTAAGATGTCCCTTTTCATCTACCTTTGGCTTATTTATTCTCTTAAGGGTCTGGTTTGCATTTATACCCTCCAATGTGAAGTTATACAAAATCAGACAAAAACTACTTGAGAGGATGACTGGACACCAGTCTCTGTATCTGTGATTCATTTCCATTATCCACTCAGTGTAGCAAAAGGACAGTGGCATCAAAGGCTATGGGATTGGGAATGAGAGCCCTCACTTTCAGCTGTGGGGGAAGACAGTTTTCCTGCTCCTAACAGAGCTGATAAATCCCAGAAGCAGGGCGCTTCCCTAGTCTCCGTCCTAAACCAGCAATTACACTATGAATTTCTCCTGCCTGGACACTACACTGATGTCTCCCGCTTCCCACCCTCTGCCAAGCTGCTTTGGAAGGTTGTTTTTGCTCTTTGCTGTTAGGGTGCTGTTTGGTTTTTGCCTGTTTGCTTGAGTTCAAAGAAATATCTGATGGTCCATTTATCAAATGAACCAAAAATAACAAATATCAAGGTCCAAGTAATGCCTGCTCTGTCAGGGCTGAAGAAGTGTGGTTTTCAGCATGCATCCTGTGCCCCACTTGGACTTCGGACTGTCTAGGTCCGGGACAGGGACCAGCTCCTCATCTGACCGAGGAAATGATCACTGACAAGCTAACACAAACAAAAGTGAGGATTACTAAACACGGTTCCTTAGACTTCCGGAACTACTGCAACTGAATGGAGCAGCTAAATGGCTAGGGAAACCTAGACATCATTTTCTTGGCTTCTCTAATTTAGTGTTTACTTTTCTTTCTGGAATTCCTTCAACACGTTGTTCTTAATCATTTCAGTTACACCCTCAGAGTATGCCATCTTGTGCTTTGAGGACCAGAAAGTAATTTCCCTCAACTCAAAAATTTAAGAAAACTTACTGTGAAAACATGTTCAAGGCAAATTAGAAATCATCCAAGATGAATCATTAGTATCAAAAATACGTAATAAACTTGCACAGCGTAAATGCAAAGGATCTATTAGTATTCTGCTGTGATTAGCAGAAGACTCATTTCTTAAAAGGAGCACTCTTCAAATGTGTTATTTTATGGTGGAAGTTTTCACACAATGATTTTACCACTTCCCAGCACAGTCCACCTCAAGGATATTACCAGAAACACTAGCTATGTCTTTGTGCCAGTAGTTCTTCATTTTTATCAACATTAAAAGAAGAAAATCCTTCTTATAGATAGCATACATAACTCTCAGGAAGATTGAGAACAGACGCTTAAAAGGTTCAGATAAAATGCCTTTATGTAGAATGATCTAAATTCAAGAAAGAATAGGAAGCCCATAGTGAACCAAATGAAGCCCTTCTGTTATCACTGTTATTCTCTGCTCTATAAAATAATAGCATTCTCCAGTTCCTGCCTTACATAACAAAGATGCCTCTTCTTCCTTCTACAAGGCATGCTTCCTGCCTGCTTGTGCCCAACTGAAATTAATCTTTTTCTAGTATTTCTGAGGGCCGATAGTTGAATCCTGAAGAAAATACAGACCTATTCACTGTTTCCCACTATGCCTGATCACCATTCCCCTCTTTTAAAGAGTACCACCAGGAGACACACACGGGATACAAGTGCACCATCCACAGTGCGGCTTCCCCACACTGACTCATGAGTAACTGCTGCTACGGGAAAGGGCTGCAGTGGGTAGAAAACAAATATCTCCACTGAACCAGCTACGCAAATTCCAGAAGGACTGAAACATAAATAGTAGCTGGGGGGAAATGAGTGGAAACAATACAAACCATTAATTTTTAACCTGCTTATTTAGGGACATATCAAAGTATAGAGAATGAAAATATTTAATGTCCATAACAAGCACGGTGATTCTACAAATCAGAGACCCAATATGAAAGTGAGCAAACACCCTCTAAAGAATTCTCCATGCCAATGGTCTGTTTACTCCAGTTATCGCCAATCAGCTTCCCCTGGCAGCTTGTGCATCGCCCTTCAGCCCTTCACTAACTGCCATCTGGGGGTTGGTTGCTCCCAAGAAAAGATGCACTATGCGAACAAGGAGGCTACTAAAAATAGAAACTAGGTAATCCAGAATGGTCTATATTTGTTAAACTATACTGTTCTAACTCTCCAATGGAGATTGTATTTGTATTTTTCAGGATATAGCGAGTGAGCTGTGGCCCATATAACCCTACCACCCGACAGCAGGCCAAAAGATGAGACCATGGCAAGAGATGAGCCACCACAGTCATATTGTGGAGGATCCATTTGGAACCCTGCAGAGAAGGACGGGATGGGCAGGGGACCCATAGCCACAGCCATTCAACCAACTCAGGATAAGCCAAATGTGTTTTTCAGGATACAACGAGAGAGCCATGGCCCATCTAACCTTACCAACCAACTGTAGGCCGATGGATGAGATCCTGACAAGAGAGGAGCCACCACAGTCATATCAGGGAGGATCCAAAGGGAACTCAGCAGACAATGAATGATGAACAAGGGACCTATAACCACAGTCATTCAATCAACACAGGATAGGCCACTGAGACAGAAACCAGGGATTTTCGACACAAGGACCTCTAAGCTCGCAACATTAAAGCAGCCTTATTACTCACCCACCACGACTCAGGGAAATGAGCGGAAGAGGAGGCGGAAAGATTGTGAGAGCCGTGGTGGGGGAGACGGTCCGGAGGCATAGCACCCATCAGTAACAACACACTTGGGCCAGGAAGACCGGGATGAGTACTAAGATATCCAGGATCCCTTGCCACAAGAACTAATACAGACAGCCCACGAAGGAGGATATACAACTTATCAGGGATGGGGAGGGGGTGAAGTGGGGAATTCAGGATAACAACGCATGGTTTGCCCACTAAATAATGTAACTCATTATGGATAATAAATATTAAAAAAAAAAAGAATTCTCCAGGGAGAGAGAAAAAGACAAATGTTCAAAAGAGATAAACAGATGTCAATTTTATCAGTGACAGAAAAATGCAAAAAAATTAAACAATTTCTGTGCATATTTCTTACAACCGGATGCCGGAGCGTGTTGAGTGACCATTACAAAGAAAGGAGCAGGCTCGTACATCTAGCTACAAGACTCTATGAAAGCAGAACTCCATCCAATTCCTGATTCCTTTTTCTTACCCACAGAAAGAATAGACTTCCTGCATGGATGGCCCACCCTGTGTAAGAGGAACATAGTTCTGGGTCCCATGTCTCTTTACCTTATTAGACACATGCTAAGAATCATTTGTACCTTCACTTTCTCTGGCTGTCCTTGAATTTTGCCCTACACAATCCATGCAGACAAGTGCACTAGCTATGGTTTTTTACCCCTCACCATAAAAGAAACCTTTTAGAAGAAACAACAATAAAGTTAAAAGACGCATATTTTCTTTGTTCAGTCTCAGTCAAAAGGAACTGGGACAACCACCAAAAACAGCTCAGAATCCCCTAGGAGTCATGGTCGAGAGAAAATATGATCTGTCCACCTGCCTTGCTAATCTGAGCTCAAGAAGTGCAACATCAAGAGTCTCTTTTTCCATTACTAAAAAATCCTTTCCTAGGATCAGCAGCCAACCTGTCCTCTGGTTACCTACAGAACTGTCCACTTAATGAAGAAGGAAAGTGTTTGTTTAGAGTACAATGTGGAGACACAAACCACTGGAGACAAAGTTTTGCCAATGAGAAGCCCTAAAGCTCTGATCCAGCAAACAGCTCCTGCCAGGAAGTCTTATTTTTAGATAGGAAATGATTTTCTCCCAGCCACACAAGTTCTGCTTGCTCTGTATTTAAGATTTAAAGAATCTTTGTTCTTGGCAACCTGAAAATGAAGAATAAGCAAAATGCCCTCTTCAGACTTTAAGACCCCAAAATCATTGTAGTGAAAGATCCAGTAGCTTTTCTTTATGGAAAACTAAGCCTTGCTCCTTCTACTTGGTGGCCTGGATGTTAAGTATAGTAGATTTGGATGAGTTAGTATCATCTGAACAATCTACTTAGGAAGGCTAAAGGTTTTTAAATTATATAAATAAGATATTATCTCTCAGAGACCCAGCTGGCCTTCCCCCTATCCCTTTTTTCTCTAATATTCCTCAGGCATTTTGGCACATAGACTACTTACATGGTACTTATATTTGTACACGTGACAAAAAGAATCTGGCACAGAGGAAAAGCCAAGGTCTGGCTGTGCGTGAAGGAAAATGGTGTCTCAGTTCATATGTAAGACTGCAGCAAACTACTTGACAGTGAATCATTCATGTGAGCCTTGTGGTTCTGGAGGCTGGGAGGTCAGCGTTAGAACCAGCATCTGTTAAGGGTCTTCTTGCTGTGCCATCCCATGATGAGAGGGCAAAAGGGAACAAAGGGACCAACTTCATAGATAAGAAAGCCACAGCCCTGGCCTCATAACCCAGTCACCTCTCATGAAACTGCCTCCCTGGATCTGTTGTATTGGAGATTCAACTTCTACCACGTGATTTCTGGGGGAGACACTCAAACCATAGTGTGTGATGGTGCATCCTCTGTGCATAGTTACAGATTCAGCCTTTGTCCTTTCCTCAAGGTTTTGCTTGTGAATCCATTTCCTCAACCAATTCTCTTTTCAGAGCACTGTCTCTTCTAATGTGATAGGGTGCTCCAGGTTGTGCAAAATCAGTTCTGTGCTCTTGCATCAAGTATCTGACTACAGCATGGATGGCTGTATTGCCCTCTCCCTTTGCTGTTGAGCCTGGTCATAGGTAAGTGAAAGTGACACATGCTGCTTGCACAGCTTGACTGGAGAACCTTGGTCATGCGCTCTACTATTCTTTCTCATCTCCCGCAAACTGGAGAGATGTAACAATGACCAACTATCACCATGGAGACCAATGGAGATGAGGCTAAAACCCTAAAGAGAATAAAGCAACAATGATCAATGACCCCGGATCTTTAAATGACATCACAAACCAGAGGTGTCTACCCTGTTGTATAAAATTGGGCAACAAAATAAGATAAAATTAACTTCCATTTTCTTTCCTTAAGCAATTGTCATTTGAGGCCCTTTTGTCATAGCTTAGCTTTTACTGTAACAAATACAGAAGAAATCAATTGTTCAAAAAAATTCTTTTCAAACTGTTTACTCTCCAAGCAATAATTTTATTTGAATATTGTTTCTGGTATTTTTTTTAAATATATTAAGTCCAAAATAGATCATTTAAATTTACAAACCCAAGACATATAACAAACTAATGTCCAGATCTGGCATTTATTTAAAATAAAATACAACTAAATTATATAACTAAATCTAGCAATGCAGGAAAAGGCTCTTTTGCAATTGCCAACATAAAATAGGTTTGCATATCATCATAGTTGAAGGTTTCATAAAACAGAAGGGAAGGAAACAGGCCATAGTTCAAATTTAAGATCTCACAAACTTAGGTCATTTTTCTTAATTTCTCTGAGTGGTAGGATACCAATGGGCACAGGTTCATCCACCATGTTATGGTGCTCAGTGTGGTGGTTAGAATGTAAAATATGCTCCATAGGGTGGAGTGTTTGAATGCACACTTGGTGGAAGGAAGGTTGTGGAACCTTTAGGAGGTGGAACCTCACTGGAGGAAGTATGTCACTGGAGTCAGGAAATGAGGTCCTGCTTGCTGCTCTCTTTCTCTGCTTCATCCCTGTTGATGTGACAATATGATGTTAATTTCCTGCTTCTGCCATGATGGACGTGTGGCTCTGAAACTCTAATCCAAAATAAGTCTCCCTAAGTTGCTTCTGGTCAGAAATTTTGTCATAGCAATGAGAAAGTAACTGATACAGCCAGCAAGACACAGGCTCCTATATATTTTAACTACTATTCCTGTAACTAATGAACATATGTGCATGCACCAACAGTATAGAGCAGTCACTCTTAATGAAGTACAGGTAAAATTTCTTTGGCAACTCTCATTACTGGTCTCCTGTGTATTGCTCTATTTGGATGTTCCAGACCCATAAAAGGCTCTTGAGTATCTTTGTTATTCTCAGCCCCATCTGTTTGGTATTGGGATGCTCTGCACCCAGCTGAAGCCCTGTGTTGTTATACTTAGCAGCTGCTAACTCTTTCCTTACATGTACTTGAATGGTCCTTTTAGATCCTAAGCCTTCAATGGGAGCTCTGCTGAGGAGGGTCACATCTTCTGTGTGTGCCCTGTGAAATTCCAAGTGGTGTTTGTAATTCTGGAATTAGATCTTTTGGAATATTATGGTGCACTGTAGTTCTGTTATAGGTCTGAATTCTGCAGTGCTGCATTTTGTATTTGGTCATAAGTTCTTCCTTACTAAAAGTATAACTTGCAAATGGGGTGTTCTGAAAGATGCATTCCTGATGTGTAGGGGTGGAGATTCAATGGTTCATCTTATGCAGTTCTCACATTCTTTCTGATTTCCCAATATTCTAGTCTTTGACCAATTCATAATCACAATTGTGTGTTTATTATGTGTGTGTGAAGGAAGCACAGCATTTTAAGAGTCTCTCTTAAAATTGTTATTATACTTGTCAAATTAAAATCTTGTGAAAAATGAGCAAAAAAAATGAGAGTAAAAATGTCAAGTCTATGTTAATTATCTCAGTCCTTTAAGGTTTTGTGCTATGATATGCAACAAACTGAATATATTAAAATCATGGGTATAGGGGTCACCTGATCACTGAGTGATTATTTGGTCACAATTTGTTTTGTGAAGCAAATCCATTTCCCTGACAGATAAAGGAAACTGAAATTAATACTGGTGTGTATGTGAGTCAATAGCAATTCAGAGCACACACTCACATCCTCAACCAGATCTGAGACTGATCATTACTGTGAATATCCTAGGATCCCATTCAAAGGAAGAAGCACATGCATAGTGCACAGAGGAAAAGAAGAGATTGAATGTGAACCCACATGAAGACACAGAGGGAAAGAAGAGACTGAATATGTCTGAATCATGAGTGAAATAACCTCACAATAATGGCTGTTCAGTAATGTGAAAGAAAAGCCATAAATTTGTGACCTTGAAGAGAGCAATACTGTAATAAAACAGAGGTTGAATAGAGAGTGAGCATTCTATCATGAAGTGAATCATAAACATTGAGATGAGGACTAGAGAGATGGCTCAGCACTTAAGGTGCTTTGCCAGCAAAGACTAACAACATGGGTTTGATTCCCCGTGGCCTGCTTAAAGCCAGATGCACAAAGTGAAGCATGCCTCTGAAGTTTGTTTGCAGTGGCTAGAGGCCCTGAAGTGCCCATTTTCTGTCTCTCTTCTCCCTATTTCTCTATGCTTGCAAATAAATTAAAAAGTATCCTTGTCAATGGAAGGAGGAAGTCTCAGCAAGCACCCAGAGGAGAAAGAATAGCAGTGACACTGGCCAACATGAGGGAGAGCAAGGTGAGGTCCGAGGTTTCATCCATCCTCCTACCTCCACCTCATCCTAACGAAGGCTCAAAGGCAGCTGCCAAAAAGAAGATATGAGCAGAAGTAGGGGAGCCAACTCCCCCAGCTTGAGCCACCTCACCCACCTGAGAGGATGCTTAGAATTTAATTATTATATAGCATACTGTGTATGTGCTTTATGAATTAAGCCTTTAAAATATTTGAATTTATTATTTACAAGCAGAGCTAGATAGAGGAGAGAGAGAAAGAGAGAGAGAGAGAGAGAGAGAGAGAGAGAGAGAGAGAGAGAATGAGCATGCCAGGGCCCCCAGCAGCTTCAAACTCCAGATGCATGCACTACTGTGCATCTGACTTTACATGGGTACTGGGGGATCGACCCTGGGTCCTTATGCTTTGCAGGTAAGCACCATCACCGCTGAGCCATCTCCATTTTTTAATAGCAAAAGGAGTGCTGTCTTCTTACAATAATCAGCTATCATGGTCCTATTGAAATCTCTCCCCAGAGAAAAGGAATCCATCCCCAGCAAATATGCAAAGGGAGCAGGTAGCATGGAGTGTTAAGCATGAGTTTGCATGTAAGTGTGGCAGGCATTGCAAAGAATATTCCTCTCTTGGGGAGTCTTAATGCATAATGTGTTCACTTCCCCCACAAAGTTCCACAATAAACTTCCTGAATCCTACTATTTCCCAAGTACTTATCTGAGGAATACATTTTTTTCAGAGAACACTTAACTTCATGTAATCTAACATTTTATTGAACAGACTTTGAAAACCACTGTTCTAGAATTCAACATGTTGCTTAATCTCTACACTCCAAAATGCATCTTGGAATATTTAATTATCTAACAGACAGATGAGGTACCTGCTCCAAATCCTCCAGCTACACCTTCAGAACTTGTGACAACCCAGTAGCCCTGGTACTTCACAGGCAGTCAGAGTCCATTCTCCAAATACAATTGCCAAACCCATTATTTTAGCAGGGCTCACTTAATCCCCCAAATAATATTACCTTTATTGGCAAAAGCACTCCATTATTTAAATGCCATTGATAACTTTGAAATGAAATTTAATAACCCACAAAATGTATTTTCTTTGTTCCTTGTCTCTCAGCCTACACAGGCTGTAACCCTCGAGTGAATAAAATTAATTTAGTTGACATAATGTTGTGACAAACCAGTCACAACCTATTATTGACCTCAGACACCTGAAATTTTTTAGACTAATCCAATCTGTCTGGACCATGTTAGCAAAATAGAGAGTTGGGAAAGGCATCATGTACATTTTTTTGACCTCATAGACAGATTAGAAATTTTCCAGATGTAGATTGAATTGAGAAGACAAAGACAGGTTTCCTGGTAGCTAAGTCATCATGGTTACACCTCACTCTACAAGTAGGAGACTTGCTAGTTTGGGGCAAAGAAGCTATTTAGGATCTGATTCTTCCTGTACATTCTGGGTAGTTTCACTCAACTTCAGTTCCCTCATCAATGAAATGGGGATGATATTAATGATAGTGTCAGGGTGAGCTTCTATTAAAATAATGGGGGTCAAAGCTTTGTAAGCTGTATAATTAACTTTAGGTATCAAGTAAAGCCTCTTAAACCTGGAGCCCTGATGATTAGAAGTGATGTGTCATAGAAAAAATGTCCATAACATCAAAATAAGTCTCTGCCCTATCTCCTCCATCCGACACCCAAGGAAGAGATATGCTGGTTCTCTTCTGCTCTTTATGTGACATTGGCATAGAGCAGGTGTGATGAAGGCACAAGCACTATGGAGCACAGTACCCGTGAATACCATCAAGGAGTCATAAGGGTGTGTACCCTCAGTATCAAGAGCAAGGCATCCATGCTGAAATCTTCTCCATTATTTGGACAAAATGCTGACTAAGTCATTGAGTCCAAACTTCCAGAAACATACCATATAGGGTTGTCTTCACAATCCAGCCAACATGTTTTTTAGTCTTTCTTATGGTGTGTGCCCATGATGGGGTTGACGGTAATTCAGGGTATCCTAAAGCATTCTAGATTTGTCCCAAAATAATGGAGGAAGACAAATCAGCCTGGGGGACATACTGGAAGACTAGATCAGTCCTGAGGTGAGGCTGGTTATAAGTCATAGAGGAGAATCCCAGAAAACTGAGCAGGATCTTTATAGCTGGGCTTTTCAGACCTTCTCAGAAAGCCGGGAGTCTCTGACCCCCTAAATAACCTCAGTCCAGAAGTAACTTTCTACTTCAATAAGACTCCTAAGAATTCTTATGGTCAGAAGACCTCTGTTTGAGGAGAGTGGAAATGGACACCTTACATGAGGGCTTCTCAATGGCAGCACTATTGACACTTCAAGCTGGATAATTCTCTGTAGTGGGGGGTTTCCTAGGCATGGGAGGAAGTTTAGAAGTATCTCTGCCCTCATTACAATAGCTAGACATTTCTGTAAATTTTACCTAATGTCCCCTGGGAACCAAGTGTTTCAAGTTGAGAATCACTGATGTCCTGAATAAAATATCACAGTGATTACCTGCTACTGATTTATCTTACCAACTTGCTTTATTCCTTAATTGATTCTTAACACAGCTAGATGACCCCTCCAAGTCATTGGCCATTGAGATAGTTTCAAGGAAATTCACTGTAATGACTTCTGCTTTGGAAACAAAGAGTTTTAACTCTAATGGCCTTTATTCTGTTCTCCTTTTCTCGGTGTAGAGTCCATTGACAAGACTGAGTCATCTGGTTCTTGTCCATGAGGACTATGGGCCATGTCATGAATCCCCTCACTTGCTGCACATGATTCCTCTACAGTTTATCTATAGTTTAGACCTCCCATGGCCATTCATTCTGGCTAAGTTTGAGAAAACTTGAACTTGGGAGAAATTAAATGGAAAAAATGATTAAATGAAAAAAATGATACCAAAAGCAAATTCAATGTCCAATTATCCTTCATAGTTAACTAAAAAGAGGAAAACATTATTAAGCTATATTCAGTTGAGAGAGAGAAGCAGAGGGAGGGAGAGAGAGGTAGAGAAAGAAAGCAGGGTTGGGGGGGTAAACATGCTGTCATGCACCTGAGTGTGCTTATTAACTCATGGACAGAGATATAGTAAGAAAGGTCCTGTGTCAGATTTGCCTAAGCATGTAAATGAGACAAGGTTACAAAATATTGTAATTTTCAGTGTAAGCTGTAAATAATCATCTCTGCCTTTCTTCTGCCTCAGAACTCCTGTTGGGGGACCAGTGGCTAGTATCTCCTGATTTACTACTACCTGTCTACTTAAGACCATAAATCTGAGGGGGGAAAACACCCACTGGAACCTAATTTCTATGGTGCTCTTCCTAGGACTGGCAAAGCCCATCTGGGACTGTAGCCTTGATCTATCCGCACAGTTATCCTTGAAGTCTTCCTTGATCAGGATGTCTCAAGGCCAGTATGATGGGTAGGACAAAGCCTAGTAAAGGAGGTCAAATTCAGAACTTGGCTATGATAACAATATGCACTCATTGATGAGTAAAAGTACCCAAGGCCACTCCATTACCACCTGCAAAAGCTAGGACTCAGTAGTCACTCAAACTTTAAATTAGCACAGAGTATTACTGCAATTTGGAAACACGAGGGGAAGGTATGAGATGGGAAGAGAGAGAAATAGGAAAAGAATACTGAGAATCTAGAATATTCAAGAAATAACATAGGAGAAGCTAATGTAAAGGCCAGGCAGAAGAACCTCCAAGCAACCTGTCAGATGGGCCAGAATGTTTCCAAACATCCCCTGGGTGCTGCTGAGTTGCAGTAACATATCCTCTGGAATGTCCTGCATCTAAGGCAGAGCTTAGTACTGGGAGGATGTCTAGAACTATTCTATCCCTAGCAGTTCAGACTGGAGCATATGGAAAAGTTAATAAATGTATCACAATGCTTGATTATAAATGAAGTTGATGGTAAAAAGGCAATTCCCTTAGTGTATATAGTAAGACTCTATATGTCATGCAGTATCAGTTTTATAAGTTAAGTGTAGGTGGTTTGGATGAAATAATTAGATATTAACTGAAATGTGGTCACAAATTATTTATTTTTAAATAAAAAATATTTTCTTCTCTTTCTGTGGGCACATACATGCCCAGAACACACGTGGAGGTTGGACAACGACTTCAGGATAGTTGTCATCTCCTTCTACCTTGCTTGAAGCCAGGTATCCCTTGTTCTGTTCACTGTTGCACATTCATCAGCCTAGTTGTCTCAAAAGCTTCCATATTCTCCTGGCTCAACCTCCCACTGATGTAAGCATATTGGTATTACAGATCTGTGTCCACTTTGTGTCTAGTTTTACATGCATACTAGGGAATCAAACTTGGGCCAGCAGGCTTTCAAATAAATGCCTTTAATTGCTGAACCATCTCTCCAGCCCTGTCTTTACATTTTAAAAATAAGAATAATCCATTCATCTGTATTTGGTAGTTTGATTTGAATTTGGAATCTGTCATGGCTTGATCCAGGTGTCCCCACAAACAAATGAATGTGTTCTGATTAATAGATCCTCAGCTGATGGAAGTTTAGGTTTTACAACCTTTCTAGAGCTCTGTTGTTAGGGGCGGGCTTATGGGGCTATAAGCCAGCTACCCCTTGCCAGTGTTTGGCACACCTTCCTGCCATTGATTCCAGTGCTGTGGTGGAGATGATGTCCACCCTCTGCTCATGCCATCATTTTCCCTGCCAGGATGGAGTCTCCCTCACGTCCATAAGCCTAATAAGTCCATTCCTCCACAAGCCGCTTTTGCTTGGGTTCTTTCTGCACAGCAACTAGAAAGCTGACTGCAACAGTATCTTTTATAAGAAAGGGCAGGGTTGGCTTGCATAGAAATTGGTTTAGTAAAAGCAATAGAATTGTTGGGAAACCAAGTGTCAGATGACAGTTTACATGACTCTCATGACAGGCATCACCATAAATGAGGGGAACTATATGAAATGCAATTATTAGAAAAAAATCCCTACTAGATAGAATAAACCTTCAAAATGCCACTTTCTGGATGCAGATTTTTTTTTAATCTTTTTAAGATGGATTATATACTTGGGGTCAAACTCAAGAGTCTCATGTTGCTAAGCAAGCAGGCTGCCTCCGAACTTGCCAGTCCTCTTTGGAATTCTACTCTCTTACTCTCAGGTGTTTCGTTCTTTCTTTCTTTTCCTATTCATGCATCTGCATTCCTAGTCAACAGAGTCACCAACCATCTTCTGATAATGTGCATTTTTTCCAGTAGTTTTCCCCTTTTCCTTATTTGCTTCCTCTAAGCCAAAAGAAAGAAAGGGTTTTAACAAGGCTGCTGGTGTGCAATGTTCTAGAGGGTCCACTTTGATTTCTTCCTCCTAGCTCCTCTAGAGGAGCTTCCGGTGTCCTTCCCTGTCCACACTCCATCCAATCATCCCATCACCAAAGTAGCAAACAGCCCTGCAAACGGTGGCTTATTCCTTTTTTCCTGCCTGACAGCCATGGGTGTTCATCCCTTCCCTTCTGTATGCCCCCTCTCGGCTCAGGTAGACTGTCTTAGCTTCTGTTAAGGACTGTCCTGGACACTGGTCTGCTTCCTCAGGTACTTCTTTAGTGGCCATCTCCTGCCCCTGTCCCTTCATTCTAAGGATTGGAAGCATATGGGGAGAATCTGGTAGCAGGTGGCGGCAGATGGATGACACCCCACATACCCTGGGTCCAAGCTCCCTAGAGTGACAGCTATCATAATGAATTATTTATTCTGCTTGTTCTGAGCTGTGGGTAATGCCAGAGTGTCTACACATTAACCTGTGAGTGATGAACTTGCCATTTCATTAACTGAGTGCAAGAGCCAACAGACAACAAGGAAAAACAATCAGAATCAGTTAGGGAAAGAGATCCTTGATCTGAAACCTAGAAGAACTCAACATGGACTGCTGTGGAAGGGAGTTTATCTGTGATCCATGGAGGGATGTCAAGGGTTCTTTAGGATCCTGGCAATCTTATGGTAGTTTCACCTGCGTGTGCATTTTGCTAGACAGCAATTTCAAGAGAACATGATGGAAAACAGTTAAAAGCATCCATGTTCTAAATATGTACACTAAAGTATCAAGGAACTATCCCAAAACATGAGCATGTCTCTGCCCTACTCCAGATGAAAGATTTCAGTGTCTCTCACCACCCTTCAGACAAAAGCCAAAGAATCTTGCACTCTCAGGAGATCTGGCCTCACCAACTCTCCTGTGTCATCGTACATGTTCCTGTGCAGAAGCCTGATCTGCTCACCATTCCTGAGTGTGCCATGCTCCCCTCTGTCAGCACCCTTTCTCCACTTCTCTCTCTCTGAATAATTTTTAATAATTACGTTCCTCTGACAATCCTTTGTAAATACTTCCCTCCATGCGGTCTGGGTGGTCCCGTCTCTGTTAGGTGACACCATTTGTCTATAGCTACCTGTGCACCTGTCTTATAGCACATTGCTGTGTGCTCAACTCTGAAAACATCACTTCTGTACTACAGCCCCCCAGCCCCTATCCATCATCCTTTTGTTTCTTCAAGGTCAAGTTTCTCTACCTTCACACTTCTCAACATTCATAATAAACCTGGATTGGTCTACATGGCCCAGTTATGTGCTATGTGGACAAATGGGGAGATTACTGACTATTAAGAACAAAGCTCTGGGTAGCTCATGTATTGCAGTATATCTTTGTTCTTAATGGTCATGGCTAAAACAATATGCCTAACATGCCACATAGCTAGTTTGCGACAGACTAGGAGACAGATGCTTTTCATTCCAGTGACATTTTCTTCATATTCATTGCTTTATGTCTGCTTTGAAGGAAAGAAGCAGGTCTGGCTGGTCTCTCTCTCTCTCTCTCTCACTCTCTCTCTCTCTCTCTCTCTCTCTCTCTTCTTTCAAAGTCATGATTATAAGTTCTACTTCTGTAGATGTCACTGCACATAGATGTCCCCCAGCTTCTCCAGGGTTACTCTCTGCCTTACCCTTTTCAGGAAACCCATGGTTTACATACTGGTTCAGCTTGAGTACATGAAAGAGAAGCTCTTGAGTGAGCAGAGTGAGGGGAGAGAATGAAAAGAAAAGGAAGGGAAGAGAAGAATAAGAGATGGAGAAAGGAGGGGAGAGGAAGCGAGAGTAAACTGATGTGAATTCCTTCAAGGCTCAGTTGAAACCTAATGATCTTTTGAACTTATCACTGACACAAATCTTTAATTCATCTCTGGGGCTCAGCTCAAGTTTAGAAAAAGAGATCAAGTAATCATCAATCTTGCAAGCTCAACCACACTTTGTGGGAAGCAGACAGTTTGTTTCAGTATCCAAGCATCTGAGCCAGCACAGATGGAAGGGGCCCTCTAGGGGCCCTGGGTGGTGGCATGCCACCTGCCAGCACCCCTGAGCCCCTGGGCATGGAGCTTTCAGGAGAGTTCCAAAGGGACTATGGGTACCTGCCATGTTTGGATTATCTCTGCAAAACATCAGCTGAGTCCCTTCTCCAGTTCATGGCAACAGGCAAATCAAGTGAGTATTGCACTGTGTGCAACCACAGTGCTGACACATCCTTGCAATCCCACCCTGGGGATGCAGAAGCAGAAGGATCCACAGTAATAGCTGGCTAAGCTGAGACATATTAGAGAAGGGCTGGATAAGCTTTGGGGCCTTTCATACTACAGTGACTGAGTGCCCTGGGGCCTGCTCCTCCTAATCCACTGTGTGCCCCAGTAAAGAGGTCACCCACAGGGGATTTCCTGACTGCTTGACTAGCTCCTATGAGGCCCACTGTGGAACTGCTCATTCCCTGCCCCCAAAAACCTGTGAGCTTTCTACTAGCTGAGACACTGCATCGCTGAAAAATGAACAATTTAACTTGTTTTATCTAAATAAAACCATGTGATTTTTCTCTAGTTCACTACCTAAACCCTCCATCAAGAGCTGCCAGTAAGATCGGTTCTCACTGTCTCGCAACAGGATCCAGCTAAGTACCAAAAACAAAGCAGAGGGTTTCCAGGAGGCAGTTGGAGGCTCTTGGGAAATATTTAGAGAGCTTTCCTTACCTTTAGATTCTGGGCTGAGACAAGAAGTGAGGCATGCTGGGGGAAGAAAAATCTGAAGCAGTTAAGCCAATGGCAGGGCTTCCAATTTAAAGGAACAGGGAAGAGGGGGTGAAAGTAAATGCAAACCAATGTGAATGTAGCAGTTTTAAAGGTTTATAAATTAGCTGGGAAGAATTCACATAGCAGTTCCCAAGATGTCACTGTGTAATTATAGCTCATCGGCACATGTCTTGCATATTCCAAAATAACCTGCTATACTACTGTCTTTTCCCAAACCAGAGCCGGGAAAATGACAGCAGGCCTCCATGATAATATCTACATGCTTCCTTCCCAGCAACGGTGGCTATCAGCTTTGCATATTCCTAGAATTCAAATTAGCCTGCATCTATTTTCAATTCCAGAACACTTAAGAGACCAAATTATTTTTCCTATGGCATTTCTCATAAAGAGATTGTCGCCTAACAAAGAGGACGGAAGGGAAGTAGGTTTTGTGGAACTGCAGAGACTTGGGAAGACTTTTTGCCCACTGACTGCTTCTCTGGTATGATGACCCAAAATGACTTGGAGATAGCTAAGTGGCTTCCTTAGCAAAGGAGACAGGAATCAGGGAGGACTGATGTCCTTTTGAATACCCTGGTGTTTAGCTACTGGATTTGCCCTAGAAGTAGCAGGCTCAGATGTTCACAGTTTGGTCTGTGGCAAAGCCCTGGGTAGATTTCACTAACAGATATGAACTTTCTAAAGCAAAGGATAAGGTTTAGTATCACATTGTATTAAAATCAAACAGGAAATACTACCATTATATTTAATATTATAAATGTGTAAGATCAGGCATTTTAATATTTTTACCCTTACAAATAAACATTATGAAAACTTATTTTCAGACTACTGACCATGGAAACAGAAACACAGTCATTGTTTTCCATCGTGTCTTGCTTGACTCTCTCTTCCAAGCAAAAAATCTCAGGATTTTTGTTTTCCGCTGCTGGCGGATGGAAGCATTTCACTTTTTAAACATTATTTATTTATTTATTTGCAAGCAGAGAGAGAGAATGGGTGTGCCAGAGCCTCCAGCTGCTGAAAAAAAAACTCTAGATGCATGTGCACATTGTGCATCTGGCTTTATGTGGATGCTAGGGAAATGAACTCAGGTCCTTAGGTTTTGTAGGCAAGTGCCTTAACTGCTAAGCCATCTCTCCAGTCCAAAATCTTTCACTTTTTATTTTATCTTCACAATGCCCCCCGAAATGAGCTTTCTAAAGGGAAATGAGACTGCAATTCCTATCACTGAGACCCTTTCATCCCGTTATCTCTGGATGGGCAAGTACTTGCTTCAGGTACTCATCCCAAAACTCCTAGGGGTGATTATTCATGACAGACTTTTATGTAGACAGTCTAAGAATCCTCTATGCAACCATGTAGGATGTCATGCAATAATGACCCATTATAGTTAAGGAAAGCCAAATTTAGCCCCTGCTTTTAGGTAAGCATTTCAGGGTATTGAAATCTCAACTGTTGAGGAAAAAATGCAATTTTTTGGTATTTTGTCTCTTTTAATAAGGTCCTATGTGGTTTATTTTTACCTGTATTTTATAGATGCTTTTGTTTCTTATCATCTTAGAAATCAGTGATTCATTTTTAATGAGCAAATCTGACATACTCCTTTGATTTTAAGTAAGGTGGATTTATGCTGCTTTGAAGACCAAGAAATATAACTGTGAGAAATTAATAATTATATGCTATTATGATTTGATTAATGTTACTATGATCCATGCCCTGGTGAGAAGGGCTTATACAATATAGTTTTTTCTTTACTCCTAAAACATAAAGTCACCCACAGCAAAGAGAAGACCTACTTTTCACAAAATTTGGAGTTACTATTAAATACAAATATTCTCATTTTCTACAAACATTTATTTCTTAAAAAAACAATATTTTGTCAGTATTAGTAACAGTCTCAATGCATTGTCATGAGATCTTAAATAACATTTTATTTGTAAATAATAAATTTTAGTAGAGATGAAAATATATCTAGCACAATATTTTAGGACATAATTCATACTGCCATAATTTCATTAATAACAATTGCTAAAATTCATAATCTTTTTTAAAAAATAACCTAGAGAGAAATTTATTTAAAAAGCTCTTAGCCAAGTAATTACTTACTGATATATGACTCTCTGTGTTGGAGGTAATAAAAAGACCAAATTTAAGAACCAGGGGAAATTTCATAGCCATTCAAGAGTAGAACCAATTAGACCAGTTCAGTCCTTCTAAATGGGTTACATTTCAGAATCACCTTGGGATGGGGCTATAAAACCTACTCAAAGTTGAAACCTTTGAGGTTTTTACCTAATAGATCAGAGTAGTCCTGGAATTCAATATGTTTAAAAGAACTTCCACGTACTTTGGGGCTCAATAAACTTGGGAAACCAAGTTTGGATGGAAATGTGACCATAGCTTTGCTGTTTCAAGCATTTCGACGTTAGACAATACTTCAGATTGTCAACTTTCATGGTAGTCAGGTAGTAAAGGAAAGATCCCCCCTGTCTTACTGGGGTCACCTAGGGTTATGAAGTATTGAATATTGAAACCAGCAGAAGGTAGATGCTCTAAAGAGGTTTGCATCCCTTCCATTCCCTGAAATGAACATCTATTGCTGACCTTGAGTCTACTGAAAAGTAGACTCCCTTGTAAAACATGGCAAATGACCAAAACCAGATGTTCTGCTCATTCAGGCTGGTGAAGCTAAACTTTTATCTAGGCCTTCTGTGTCTATACTACTCCAAACACACCAATGCCATCTAGTCTTGAAAGTTAAGCACAGCTTGGTATGGTTAGTTCTTGAATGGGAGAAATACCTGCTCTTATTAAACACATAACTGGAAAGGCTGTAGTGGTCCTGAACCATCCAGGATTCCAGCAGGAAACTGCCTACTTGAAATGATTAAATTGGGGATTTCACAAAGGAATAGCTAATCACAGTCTATGAAGATTGTGCTGGAGCTATAAAGAATAGAGACAATGTCCTGGAGGTAAAGATGCGGATGAGGGTGAGGCAATGCACACCTGAGATAAAATGAATAAGAGAGGGAACAGTTGTTATCTGAATCTGCAGTCACACGACTCCTTATAGGAAATGTGACCTGAAGTCAAGGGAGAGGCGGAAGAGAGGAACAGTCCCCAGTTATTTGTTGTTTGATAATGCTCCTGTGGGTAAAGGTCAGCTTCCCAGGGCACAGCACAAGATGGGAAGAACTGAGAGAAGACTGGAGGAAACCTGTATGGTGTCTCACCAGAAGGCCTATGTCATTCAGTGTCACAGAAAAACACAAAGTAATCTTAAAAAGTTCTAATTCTCATTTGGATAATTTCAAACCATTAAAAGAAATCTAACTTATAGCCAAAACACAATTTCAAATGTCTCTTTCATTTTCTGCCTGGCCTCTCTCACTCTCGGCCTTCATCAGAGGAAGGTGAGGGAAATGCACTGTTATAGGTGCATGTGCTTGGCTCTGCCACACTTGTAAGAATATAGGAGTTCAGCTGGAAATCACTCAAACAGGCAGCAAAGGGTCCTCCATAAGCCATTTGATATGTTCAATGTAAATTTTAACTGTATCTGACCCATGGATTTGAATTGGTAGCTTCCCAAACTTCCTAGTCTGAGTCAAACAAAATAGCCCAGTGAAGAAAGAAGGAGGGTTTTTTTTTCTGTTAAGCCTGAGAAAAATTAAGTGACTACATAAAAAAAATCACAGCTGGTGAGTGAAGAAACCAAAATTAGAATCTGAAATATTTTTAACATAAATATATTTATCCTTAAGAATCAAAACTCTTAAGAACTAAAAATGCTGAGAAGTAGTTTTGACCAATGACATTTTTCACATTGATACATATATCCTGATTATTTAAACACACTAATGGAGAATTCTGGAAAATACATAAGTAAATGTTTGCCTGCTTCCTATGTTATGACTTATAGGCATTAATAAAAATAGATAAAATTGCAGTTTTAGTATTAGTAAGCTACTAGAAACCTCATAAGAAAGGCTAAAAAGCTAATTGCAAAATATAGAGCAAGTGGTTCAAAAATGAGAAAAGAGACTTGTGGATAATTTATCTCTCTACCTCCTTATGAAGATTCAGAGTTTGATAAAGTAACTGAGAGGTTCAAGTAGGTCTAACTCATGATCCTTAGCACAAGAAACCGGTGAGTTCAGATGCCATTTTTATTCATCAAAAAGTACAAAACATAACATGTTCAATTTAGGTAAAATAGATAAAAAAGAAAGCAGTAACTACTCTAGCCTATGATGTCCAAATTGTCTACACATATTTCTGAAATTATTACTTGTAAATGAAACAAAATAAACTGTGAACAGAAAAAAATGTCCCAACAGTAGAAAACTGAATGCATCCTTCCTGGATGCCATCTCTTAGGGACCTCTGACAACAGGCCCTGTCTGTCTTCTGGGTGGTTTTCCTGGAACCTCACTTGGGTCCCAGCACATGGAGGGAACTCAGTTTCACAGGCTCAAATGTTGAGGGCCAGGGAATTGATTCACAGTTATCCACTCAAAGGAATAATATGTAGCTGTGAAAAAAAAGGAAGATCCAAGAGTGATGATGTAAAAAGTTTTATATAATATTTGTTAAACAAAAACACTGAATATTATTCTATGAGATGATTTGAGTAAAAACAAAATACAGATATTACATTACACAAAAATGTAAAGTTGTATAGAATAATGTGGAAAAATACATATAGGATATCAGTAAAGCTTTTAATGAGTGAAAAGAAATGATAGGAAAGGGTGAATTTCACTTCTCATTTCTGACCAGTTTGTTGTGACTTAACTTTAATGGTGAGTATGTTAATTTTATAATTTAAATTAAAATAAACAAAACCTACACATGTCCTCCAGAAGCCCTTGCAGTAATCCTTTATATCATTATAATATATGAAAAAACCATGTGTATATTTCAAATAGACATAAACTACAGAAAAATATTTACATCCAAAGCCTCACTCATCCTATGATAAAATTAATGAAAAACTTACCATGGCAACCAATTTCATCTGCTTCTATTACAAGAAGCCAGGTCAACAGATCACTAAGAAGATAGATGTCCTTTGTGCTGGTGAGATAAGCATCTCTTTTTGCCATATATCACTTAATAATTAGTAATCTGGATAATTAGAACCTTCTTATTAAGTGTTCAAACAACATTTAAATGAGAAAAATACAATTCAAAAATATTGTTTGGTTTATATAGGAAAACTGTACTGAGATTGGCTGTAAAAACTTGTTAGGAACCAATATGCATGAAAATGAAACCTCATTAAGATGCTGCAAAGAAGCGACAGTGGGGCATTCAGCAGTGAGTGAGACATCTCTACCACTCCCCCAAAGACTCGGGACCATTGCAGAAGAGGTGGTAGAAAGAGCATCAGAGCCAGAGAATGGTGAGGAGTGCTTTGCAGCACTATCTTCCAGACACAAAGTGACATCACATTCTTGGCTTCACAGTGTTTGATGCAACTTACACAAGACCTGCATAATATTAAGGTAAAAAAAAGACATCAAAATAGAAGAAGGACTAGATGAAAAGAAGAAGGGATTTCAGTGGAGGGGACAGAAGAGAGAAAATGAAGGAGGGCGTGGGAGGGGATTGTGATCAGGGGACATTGTGAATATGTTGGAGGCTGTCAATAAAAGGTTTTTTAAAAAATACATCATAAAAATGCTAGGCGGTAATGAGTTGGATATACTTAAACATGACAGTTAGAAAGTGTAAGTGATCATCCCAGAAATGACGTGGTTAGTAGAAGATACTTGTAAAACAAAGCATCTTTCATTAATTCTGACAATGTCTCTCAGCATGAGTAGCATCAGAAAGTTATCCTGGGATGAGAAGAGATTATAATTCTACTTTCTGAATTAGGTGGTTTATTATGTAAAGAATGGGATCAACATCAACATTTTATCATCTCTGATGAAAGCAGTATTCAAAAACATAAATTCAGACTACAAAATGGAGAATTCTGATACACTCAATGAAGTGATGAGTTTTAACAAACAAATTTACCACTCACAATCTCTAACACATGGAAAGATTCAATCCACTTAGAACTGCCAGGGTGTGGTGATGCCTGTGAGTGAGAGGTGTGACCTAAGGTTCTCTAGTGACCATACATGAGTCTAGAGCTCCTTAAGACAGGGAGCAGGTTGTCCCTGCATTCATCACCAGTATGGCTGAATTATATGCCTTCCATTCCAAAATAAAGGAGGAAATGCTTCTCTAATATTTTATTGTTTTTAGATAGAATCTCACCATGAAGCTCAGGCTGGTATGAACTCACCATCCTCCTATCTCAACCTTCCAAGTGCTAGGATTACAGGCATGCGCCACCCTGCCTGACTCAATACGATTTTCAAATCTAGTTTTAAGTATATTTTGATTTAATAAAGTGGTATATGTCAAGAGTCCCAAGAAGATGTTTACTGACAAAGCATGTTAGTGTGTCATTAATGAAAGGACTTTCGTGACAGTAAAATTCAGTCTTTCCTTAGAGAAAGGCGAGGACTTTCTTTCCACTGAGCTGAAGGGGATCTGTGGAACTTTGCTACATTGCTGCATCTTGACAAAAATGTAGCAATGCTGAACATATGGTAGGGTTCAGGCATGCTGACTTTTGGACAAGGGACACTAAGAAATGTCCATAACCGAGTTAATAATAGCCAACCAGTGATCCGTCAACTAATGGTGTTTAGAGGAAATAGCTTTCATGAGAACACGAAAGAGCAGCATGGGACAGAATTAATCCACAACATGCAATTTCCTTCAACAAGAGGAAGTCTGAAGACTCACCACCTGTTCAGAGGTTTGCTTCCCATGAGGCTGACAATGGACCATAGCCAGAACTACTGAAGGTGTTTGTGTGCACCACGCGATAAAAATAAACATTGTGTCTGCTGCAAGGTAAGTTTTGTAAACTCAAGAATGAAGTAAAAAAAAAATAGGTACTTTCTCAAACTTAATTTTAGCAACAGATTTTTGTGGGTCTTAATTTAGAATACCTGAAATTTAATAGGCAAAAATTAGTAATTGTTTGGGATGCTTTCTTGACAGTTAAGCTGTTTTCCATAGTAAATATTCTTCTCTTAAGAGCCTTCAACTTTTTTACAAGCTTGTTTCAACTAGATGGTTCTTTCTCTGTATTTTACTTCATTTCTGCTTTTTCAATTCGTTCACTTTTTGTATAATGCCAATCCAGTCAGGGATAGCCTGACTTGAATCCAAACCAGTTCCTCCCCTTCAAACCATGTGACCACTGGCAAGTTAACCAACTTTTTAGCTTCATTTTGTCATTTGAAAATGGAGAAGAACACTCACATTGTGGGATTTTTGTCAGAATTGAGCTTCAGAAACTTGGTGATAAGCCTCTAGTGCATAATAAAGACTCAAAACTATGTCTACTATCAACAATAACTTAAGGTATGATATGAGCACATAAAGATTACATATTGCCTCCCCAAAGCCTGGCACACCTTTGAAGCACTGTCTTCTGAGAGTATTCAATTCTAAGATTCACTCTTTCCTCACAGTTTGAAAGCTGACTGCAACACCTGTGGTCAGTACTTCCTGTAATGTCCTACACGAGGTCCTCATCTGCCCCTGCGGACAACACCTCTTATTGTCACTCTAAAACTTCAAAAAAATTCATCCTGAGTAAAAAGTTTGCTTTAAGGTTGTGAGCTTAGAGGAGGTTATCCAGTTGAGGGGGGAGGGGAGGGCAGTGAGGAATTGGGGATAACAACTCATTGTTTGCCCACTAAATGTTGTAACTCATTATGGATAATAATAAAAAAAGAAAAGAAAAAAAAAGACATTCTGACAAGGAGCTAAAGAAAAAAAAATTCATCCTGATCATCATTATAAATATTCAAAAAATGCTATCAAATGAAGAATTTAAATTAGAATATCTGCATAAGGGGTGTTACATTTTCTTTCACAATCTCTGAAATTTTTATTAAAATCTAGAGGAATTCCTCTCTTAATTCTTACATTCAAAATAACTTTTGAAGTGTTTAAAAGGTTAAGGGGTAAAAATTAATTTCAGAGTCATGAGCTAGGTTTTCAAACAAGCAAAGATCTCATTGGGAAGTAACTTGCAAATAGGCCAAATGGATCACATGTGCATCTTCAGAGAACATTAGAAACAGAATTTGGACATCACACTGCTGTCCCTGATGGAGATGGAGGCTTTGGAATAGCAGTGGAATTTCAAATGTCTTGTTCTACAAATGCCATGAGTCTACAGGCTTCTAGACACTGAAAGGAAATGACCTCCACTTCTGCCTAGTCCAGCGCATTACTCTGGCTCCAATGTCATTCCCTCTAAGATCTTTCCAAGAATAGCTAAAAGAATAAGTACTTGATATAGATACATTATGATACTGCTGACTGCTCTTCTATAAAAGTAACCATCTTAAACTGAATTAAGATCAATAAGCACTAAGAACAATCTAACAAACAAGAAAAATGTAGCATATGCCTTAAACTACTATGCAAATATTAAAGAGTATATGCTATTTTAAAGAAAGGCTTTGGGATATTAAATAACTTATAACTGTGTAGTCAAGCCCCATGAACTGGGCTTCTGGAAAGTGCTCAGCCTGAGATTTAGTTTTTCCATTACTAACAAGGGGACATAAGACTGTTCTGAGAATGTGTGGTAAAACATGTGAACACATTGACAGATGAGCTTTCAATAATGCTGCATTAACCTAATCATACTAATGATGGGATTCTAGAAAGTTCTGTCTTCCTAGCTTTCAGATTAAATATATCATTAGTTCGTCATTACTGAAATCAGAAGCTCTTCAGCAACTATCTCTTGGAATCTTCTCCAAACATGTAGAGTAAGGAACCTTTCTGATTGTTTGCTGCATTTGACTCAAGCCATCAAAAAAAAAAAAAAAAAACTCTGTAGCTTTGAAAAGATGGTTTATTCACTGTCAGTTCAGAGAGTTCTTTCTCCTTTCAGAAGAGTTTTGAAGCCTTCAGTGTATTATTCAAGCTGCCTAAAAAACATAACTGTTGTGGCATAGACTCAGCCTCCTTATGAAACACTGCAGTGATCTCTCTCTCTCTCTCTCTCTCTCTCTCTCTCTCTCTCTCTCTCTCTCTCTCTCTCTCTCTCTCTCTCTCTCTCTCTCTCTCT
>PVHP010002738.1:10906-49430 GCA_004024765.1 Zapus hudsonius | reverse complement strand
TTCTACACTAATTGTCATCCATGATAAAATTAATCAAGTTCAAGAAGAAACTGTTTTGAAGTCAAGCTACAATCCTATTAACCCAAAAAGATGATACATGGGTTAACATTTTTGTTTTAATTCTTCCATTTTAAATTTTAATTATTAAATCTTTTCAGGAATGGTTTTGACACTTGCTACACTACCAGAAAGATCTTAATCTTTTTTTTTTTTCAAGGTAGGGTCTTGTTCTAAGACAGGCTGGCCTGGGATTCATTATGTAGTCTCAGGCTGGCCTCAAATTCACTGTAATCCTCCTACTTCTGCTTCCCAAGTGCTGGGATTAAAGCCGTGAGCCACCATGCCTGGCTTCACCCATCTTATTCTTAACAGATGATAGACAATGAAAAGATAATGATTGATGAAAATCTATTTTAGAATGACTGTCAAAAAATCTATTTTAGAAATCATTATTGACTTTATATTCTATTTAAAACAATGCAATGTCTCTTTGCTTTAAATCTATAAATTTCTCATGAATTTAAGGAAGTTATTTCAAGCTTAGAATAACAACCCATTGTCCTTGAGAAGAAAATACCCCATAATAAAAACTGTATCCATATCAAACTCTGTATCAAACTGTAACAAAACTCTGTCCCTGCCCTGGGAAATATGTATGAAAAGCTCTTGACACATGTGAGACCAGCAATTTGGTCCATGTGGGCGTCTGGGGTTATTGAGAGAATTCCTCCTGAGCTTCCCTTACCGTTCCAACACTTCCAATCCCAGGGAATGATCCCTGGAGGGAGAGTCCATGGAAGGAGGAGCCTAGGAGAGGAAGGACCTGCCACACACTAGGTCATTTACTGGCTCTCACGGTGGACAAAGAACCCAGCTAAATTCTGAACTGTGCTTTTCCACTAATTGTATAGCTGCCTCATCCCTTCCCTGGCACATCAACCTCTACTGTGATAGACCCACAAAAGGGATACAGCCTGTGAGTTCTCAGCCCACTTAAGGAACTATTCAACTGAATGCACAATTTTATACTTGTCCAGGTCAACATTATCTATCTTCTGCAACAAACTGTGAATAACCAGGATCACACTACCCAAGTCACTTTGCAAGCCTTCCACTGAATGCATCTCTTATACTGGGGTGGTCTCTAGAAAGCCCATTAGGAATGGAGCCCCAGTGGGAGCCCCTTACTCAACAGAAATGACTGTGATCAGACTCCACACTGAATTCTAAGGACAGAATATAGAATGCAGCTGGAATCACTAGCAACCCCCACTGACATCCACAGAACATCAAGAGAGGCCACTTTCGTGACGGGCTACAGGATCCAGAGCTCAATGAGGGGACATGGTTGGTGCAGGATGACAGAACTAAGTGGCAGCCATCTGTCTCCTGAAGCTCACATCTGCCCATCCCAGGTGAAGCAGCAGATAAAAAAATCCCACAAAGGCAACTTCTCAGATAAGATGAAGCAAAACAGTGATGTATGGTGACATTAGGCACTGCTGTCCCCAAAGTCACTGTGCTCTGAGCTAATGCACTTAATCAGCTCACTGTGTAGAGTAAGCAGGGGGCACTGAATAGAGACTCAGGCTTCACTTTCCTTCAGAGGTGATTCACTCCACTTCTGCTTCACCCTCCATTCATTTTGCTGAAGGAAAGTAAAGCATTGCACTCAACCCCAGAGGATGTGTTACTCTGAAAAACTACTCTCTGCCGCTCTCGTGGTTTTCACTCTTCAAGGTGGAAACAAATGATGGAAAGCAAACAGCACTTGTGAAAGAGGAGATCAAACCGCCCCAAATACAGAAGGTCTAGTACCATCTGCTCAGTGTAATGATGCAATATAAACACAGAATGCATCTTAATGTCTTCTTGTTGCAACAATGATGATGAGACAACATGTATTATTCTTCCTGTGACATATGCTGATGGGCATTGAATTTAATTTCAAAGCTATTTTATGATTGTAAAAGTAATGGAAACTCATAGTAGGAAGTTGAGATATAATTAGCATACAAATGCATTTATTTCTAGTCCTGTATGGATGCATGTGTAGATGGATGATGGATGGATGGCAGGATGGATGAATGGAATGGACAGGCATGGGCAGATGATACCTTTACTAAGGTTTCTGCAATATTCTCATCATTTCCATATATTTAGATGTGTGTGAAGCATAATAGTTTGGTGGTTACCATCATATATAAGTCCACCTATTTAACTATTTTTCTTTGTTAGGAAATTTCCATGTATTTTGGCTGTTAAAACAGTACTACAGTTAGAAAATTTTAACAAAATGTGCATGGTATGGTTCATTAATTCAGTTGCCAAGGTTTTCTTCTTCATGTTCCAACTTTGAGTTATACCATCTGATGAGTATCTGTTGTCTAGTATCCATTATATATACTATACTATATGCACATATATATACTATATACACTACTTATAATACAATCAATTTATAAGTCATTATGTGATTTATGTAATTAGCTTATAAAACACATGGCACTCTAAACACTTTCCATGTATATACACATTTTATTCTTCATAGTAATCTCATGAGATTGTGCTATTGTTACCTTTTTCCATAGTCCAAAAGAGAGAGAGGGAATTAAGCCACAGAGAGAACCCACTGCAGTGTTCCAAGGGTCACCCCACCCAAACAGGACATACAGGGCATTTGAACCCAAAAACATGGCCTATAGACCCTGCTCTGAATCAGTAAAGTGTATCATTTCTTCATGGTTAAGGTCACATTTTTATTAAGCAATCTATTTGAATATAATTCCAATGTTACATTTCATGTAGTAAGAGGGTGTTCATAAAGTTGAAAAAGGAAGAGGAGGAAATGCTACTAAGGAAAACAGACATTGTGACTCAGTTTCCATGGAAACGATTTCATTCTCTCTCCCTCCAGGATTTCTTACCCTTATAAATTTTCAATTCTGAAGTGAATGTAGAAATTATGATCTCCAACTCCTAAATCACCACAGCGTATTGAGAGGTGCCCTGCCTCTCTGAAGATGTGACTACACAATAATGCACACCTGAGCACCTCCTCTAATCTGACATAGAGATGTTAGCCTATCTCTCAGTGTTTGGCAGGAAGGAATCAAATACCAAATTCAAAATAACTGTCACCATTCCTAATGGGTATGAAATGGTAGTTTTATTAGCTCAATTTTGTTCTCAAACAAGCAAATAAGTGAAAATAATACCCTTCTTGGGAATAAGCACAATCTAAATAAAAGTCTAAGATATTATTCACATCTTGTTTCAGAAAGAGAATGGTACCTAGATGGCCGCTGACCATTATCAAACACCTCCTCTTCCCACTAAAGGATGAGATGCCTGCAGATCTTCTCTGATGCTTGCTGCACTGCTCAAGGGCCGAGCTTGACACTGCAGACTATGGCTGATTCAATATATGAGAGGGAAGCTGGATATTCATGGTCAACATTAAATACAAACACATTTAAATGCATGATGGATGCATCTCTGTACTGTTAATAATTATTGTTTGCTTTCATCACTCTGATCAAACAATTGTCCTGATGTAGGCCACATGTGGCAGGAAACATTAGCAATTATCTCTGCATAATGCAGAAATGTCAATCACCAAAGAATACCCTACTTATCATCATTAAATGGCAGGTTAGAAGAAAATGTCATTTTAACAGCTGGCCATCAGAGTTGTCCTAAAGTGGAAAAAAATAAAAAACAACTGTATTTGGTTAGGAAAATACCTGAACACACTGTTTTTTAAGTTGAAAAGCATGACCAAGGCATATATGTAATATGAAAAATGCAAAACCCAGTGATAGTTTTCCTGCCCATGAGGTCACTCATTAGCTTGGAGGCTTGGGGAAGGCTACAAGAGACAGAGACGAGTGTGCACGGTCACACCTAGTGATTCTATCATGAAGACAAGGTTGATATCCACAGTGCAGCTGGCAGGGACAGAGGCAGCAGGACATTGACTGTCTTGGCCCCTGGGAACCCTTAGTGCAGCCACAGTATACCAATGCCTGGCTGATGGGTCATCTTAACCTCACTGTGGAACACAGATGAGACTGAGAACTCAGACAAGGTCTGGGAGCTGAGATAAAACAAGATAAATGAACAAGACCCAGGAGAGAACAGAAATCATGAAAAGGCACTGAGCTTTCAGTTAATATTGCCAGAGAGCTTGGACAAGTTTTTAAACATCAAAGGTGCCCACCTTGAGGGCTCCACAGGTGATGGGAAGCAATCGAGTCTAAGGTATCAAAGTAAGAGGATAAGAAGACTTAGAGAACTGGATTTAACTGGAATTCTTGTGTTTCTATGCTGCACATTTTTCTTTTTGGTCCTCGGCTGCTGGAGCTTTAGGAACAATATGTTCACAAAGAGAAACATTAGATAATTTTAAATACCTTCTAACAGAAATCAGGTGATTGTTTTGATGAAAAAAAGTAAGGTATTACTTTTATTGGCTGTAAGATTGAGAATTATCTACACTGAGCTTCCTGAGTTGGGCATGGTGATGCTTGACTGGAATTTCACATCTGGGAGACTGGTACTTGAAATCTTTGTGGGTTTGAGGCCAGACTTTGCTATATAGAACAAGAGCCTGTCTCAGAAAACACACACACACACACACACACACACACACACACACACACACAGGGCACCTGACCTTCCTGGTTCCAGTCCCTGAGTATGCTCAGAAGACGGCATAGATATTTCTTAAATACTTTCCTGAACTCATAAATGTCCAGTGAAGAGGGGGAAAGGTGTGCAGCAACAGCTGGCACAGTGAGAACATGTGCAAATGGACCATATATACACACATGCACACGAATTACCAAAAGGTAAGGCAAACTCAAAATCTACTGAGGACTGTAGCCTGAACTTCTAGCATTCCTACTGACAGCTGTTGATACTACAGTTAAGATACTGTAATTATTGTCAATTATGTGTCAAGGATCGGGAGGACTGACCAGGGATGAGGTATGTTCTCACCAGGATTGAGGCAAAGAAGAAAATATTTGTCTTCTCTAGAAATGAATCCTAAGGATTATATCCCCAGAGTGGTTTCTGAAGGATGGCATTGTGAGGACAATGATTTGGTCATCAGAAACCAACTTTTTGTCCTTGTCTGTCACTCACTGCTTGAGCACTACAGAGCCTCTCGTTGTTGTTTGTTTTGTTATTTGTGGTGGTGTTTGTAAGAGAGGGTCTCATGTAGAGACTGGCTTTGAACCTTGGCTGAGGATGACCTTGAACTTCAGATCCTCTTGTCTTTACCTTCTGAGTGCTGGGACTATAGGTGCATGCCACCATGCCTGGTTTATGCAGTGTTCGGAATTGAACCCAGGGCTTACTGTGCATGCTAGATAGATAAAGCCTCAACCAACTGAGATACTTCTCCACCCCTTCCTCTTGTTATTCCAAGCATCAAAGACTGTCTGGCACATGGTAGGCAGCCGAAAATTATTTAGTCAATGAATAAATGAGAATCTTTCGAAGCCACATAAATTAACTGAAATCTTTTAAGGGAAGACGATTTGATCTGAATTACAGGATAGTCTTTGAAGTTGAATCTGTCTATAATTCTAAAAATTCAAAGGCTCCTCTACACTACCTTGACATTGACATTTTATTTCTGCCAACACTACTCCAAGACAAAGATTTCATCTTACCTAGCTTTTCACTTTTCTCATTCATGATCAGTAAACAGCAATAAAATGATGGTGTCCATATAATGCAGCAAAACGAAGCGCAAAATGTCCACCACAGGGAGAGATGGTCTCATCCTCACAGGGTCTTATTCTCACTAATTATTCAGAAAACTGGTTCCAAGTTCAGTTTTGTACTAGTTCTAACAGCAGACTAAAGAGTTGGCTTTTTAAATGTCATAACAATAATCAGAGAATTGAAGCAAAAAAATACTCTGAATCTTTCAGAATTATTGTATAAATTTTAAATTGAGTCCTCAACATGAAATACTTTTTCCATATTTATGGAGCATAATGTGCCCCCATTATTTCATATGTTTGTATGGGTGGTATTTTTCTCATTTTTAAAGGTTTATATAGTCTTTGACATTTTTATCTATAAGCTGAATAAACATCTATTTTTGTTGTTTTGTTTAGGTTTCCATTTGCAGTAAGTAATAGTTAATTTCTGGTTGTCAACTTCACAGAAAACAAATCTCTTGGCATGCCAATAAGGGATTTCAAGGCTAAGACCTACCCTAACTGTTGACAGCTCTATTCCAAAGGCTGGGATTCTGGAATGTACTGAAGAGGTTACCCAGTTTGTGTGGGACAGGGAGAAGGGAAATGGGATACCAACACAATATTTACCCATCCAATGGATCTAATTTTTAATAATAAAGATATATATTTTTAAAAAATTTAATAAAAAAGGAAAGATAGCTGAGCAGTAGTATTAATCCCTCTCAAGTTCCTTTCTGCTAATGACACGATGTGACATCCTGCTCATTCAATGCTTCCCCTGTGATGATGGACTTGCCCTTGAAACTGGATCAGGTATTCTGTCCCAGCAATGGGAAAGTAACTGATACATATTACCTACAAGTGTCACCCATAGCTAATGGCAGCCTGGATGTTAGTAAATTTATATTCATAGATGTATATATGGTATTCGGAAGCTGTAATGGGCAGGAGACAACAATGACAATTTTAATAATGTGCTTAGCCTCCAAATGCTAAGATTATAGGCACAAGCTACCTGGTTTATGAATTTATTTCCTGAGCTTTTGCGTTATAACATATTTAAAAGTAGAGAAGTCAGATTCAGTGAAAAATTTCTCAAAACCTGATGTTACTGGACAATATCACCAATTATAATTGCTTCCTCACTCTGTGCCATCTCTTAGGAGCCTAGAAGTGGTGAAGGTGTTAATGGTGTGCTTGTGAACATACCTACATCTCACTCTACACACTCATATATTTAATCTTGCCCAGCACTTATCCTATGTGAAATTAACAGGCATGACAATCTGACTAATGGTTTCTAAACCATTAGGAAAACTTATTGCAAAATTCTTTTGGTAAGGGGTTGATATTAAATATTTCAGCCTTGATGAACCAAGAACTCTTTGGTGGAATTATTCAGGCTGGCCTCTGTAGCAAGTAATACGTTAAAATTAATGAAACATGGCGGCATTAAAATAAAACTTGATTTCAGTATACTTCTAAAGGAAATTGGCATAATTGGTCATCTATCACAAAATATTAGCCTTCTTTTGATTGTTTCACTGTTAACTTATGGGCTATACAGAAACAGGTGGTATGGTGTGATGATCCCTGCAATGACCCATTTATGACACATGAAAACAGATCTTTGTCCTCTTGTCGTTACAATCACTGCAACTAATGTTAAGTACTTGATGTTATAGCATCAAAACACACTTGTTGGGTGAATGATTGCAAACTTTGTATGGTGCTCTTAATACTGTGGTTAGCTTACTTGTATGTGAGTGAATTATTTGGTAACTCTTTTATTCTTTTTCTGACACTAGTGAAATTAAAAGAAATGAGTTCAGTTTAGCAAACGCCTTTAATCCCAGCACTCGGGAGGCAGAAATGGGAGGATCGCTGTGAGTTCAGAGCCACTCTGAGACTACATAGTGAATTCCAGACCAGCCTGGGCTAGAGCGAGACTATACCTCAAAAAAAGTGGGAAGGGATCAATTATTTCTATTAAGTTCAGGTTATTTAGAAATTACCTTAGTTATCAAAGGAAAGCTCATTTAAATAAGTTAATGACACGATGGATGGAATACTCATGCCCTCCATACATATTTTGAAATCCCAACTCCCACGAAGACGGCATCAAAATGTGGGGCTTGTGGAGGTGATTAGGTCCAGGGGTGGAGCCTCGTGACAGACTACTCTCAGATAAAAGAGCCCTGGGACAATTGCCAGCAGGTCACTTCTGTCAGAGGAGAGCATAGCCCAAAGGATATCCTTATTGCCTTGCTTCTGGTACCATGATCTCAGAGTTCTTGGTGTCTAGAAACAAATCTCCATTTTTCTAAACTACCCAGTAGTATATTTTTATTTTATTTTTATTGCAGCCCCAGAAGACAAATGGTAATAAGCTCCATGACACATTGTTAAAATTGCCATTGCTGTTCCCAGTCAGCACAGCCTGGGAATGCAATCTTCAATGGTCACTAAGGCAGAGAGAAACATTCAATTTTTGTTCTCCGGATATGTTCTGCTTTGTCCTGATGCTAACTTCTTCTTATTTTCCTGTGCTAGAAGCCAGGTCTCCATGGAGCATTGTGGGTGTGCCTCCACGTTGGTAAGACATGACTGTGAACTTCTTTGTGAAAGATGGGATAGAAAGCTGGAGGATGTGGAGAAGGGCCCAGGAACTCTGTTGCCTGGACATGACATGGCCATTGTACCCATGAACTCACAGGAGCTCTGGTTACCTGCACAAGTTCTGAACATGATGGATCCAGTCAGCATTCTGTTATAGAGAAGGGCTTGGGAAGCTGTTCCCATCCCTGATGAGCTAATGAAAGAGATGATAAAGGCTGGGCTTGGTGGCACACACCTTTAATTCCAGAATTCAAGAGAGAAAGGTAACATGATCACTGTGAGTTCAAGGCCACCCTGAGACTATGTAGTGAATTCCAGGTCAGACTGACCTAGAGCAACACCCTACCACAAAAAAAAAAAAAAAAAAAAACAGAGAGAGAGAGAGAGGATAATGAACAATGGGACTGAGTGGGATAAGGAACAGTACAAATGATTGAAATGCAATATATACAGATTAAAAATTAAATTAAAATTAAGTCATAACATGTAGGTAGTAAGCTGTGTTTCCTCTTGTACATGGCTCTAATAACAGTAAAATAGTGCTGTACTATAAAATTCAATTAATACAGGTTTTCTAACTTTTCAGTTACAAACTTAAGTGTTATTTAACTACCAACTAACTCAAAACAACCCGACAAATTATCTACACTCCTATTTGAATCACCATATACTAGGTAAAACTGTGTAGTTTTTTTTTCTTTTAAAAGTGTCTTTACAAATATAACCCTGGCTATTTTAAGCCAGCAAGGAAATTGTGTTTTGAGTTCTCAGTGGAATGCTGAAGTAACTCACTGATGTGTTCAGAAGGTTTTAAAGGAAAAAGCATAAATGTTTGCACAGTGGCGCTAAGAGGAGTTTAATTGGGGCTTTTTCCTACCCTGCTTGGTCAAGCAGGTGTTTATCACGCATCAAGGCAAATAAATATATAAACATAAATTAAAATTGACAGGGTAAAAAATAAAAGGTTTCAGAACCAGAAAATCTCAATCCCCCAAACTGAGATGTCCCACAGGACCCCAAGATATCTTTTGGAAACAGATGGCAGAATTCCAGACTGAAATGAAATAAAATGGAACTGGTGGGGGGAGGCACAGCTCATACCCCAGCAGCTTTGGTGCATCTTTAAAGGACACGCACATCCCTGGAAAGTGATGCTCTGATTGTGGCCAGCTGGAATGAGACTATGGGCCCTGTGACCAGCCACCCCTCCCCTGGCATGCCTGTACTGGGCTCACTCAGCAGTCTCAACACCGCCACAGAGGAAACTTGGAAACATTTAAAAGATGAGAAACATGCTCAGTCACTTCAGTGAGTCAGCATGTTAATGCTGACTCCACAGTTACCATCTTGTCACCAACATGGACACCCCACAGCCCAAGCCCAGCCACTGCAGAGAGGCCCAGGTGGCCAGCTTTCTCCTTCTGGCTTATACTGAACTTCATAGGAGCCTGTGGCCAGCAGAACATTTTCCTCTGCTCTCCTTCGCCCCAGAAATTCTCAGAGGAGTTCTGAAGATACTTTGATGTCATTACATGAGAAAAAGCTCACAGACTTCATAAAAAGTCACATTTTACCTGCCAAACATCTCTAGACATGCGGGAGCAAAATACAGGTGTAAATTTCAAAGCAGTTTTAAAGCAGGAGATTTTAGTGCATAAATCTTTTAGTATATTATCCTTCAAAATTTCAAATGTAATACAAAAATGTGAAGTCTTAATTGCCAACATTTTCCATGGATAATACTGAGGGAATGAATATATATATTGCTCCACACAGGACTGAGGTTAGAGACATTTGTCCAGCTGTTAATGTGAGTCCAGGAGAATCAAACACAGGCGGCCTCAGTCCCTCTCAAACCCTCATGCTTGCAGCAAGCACACTTCCCCAGTGAGCCATCTCTCCAGCCACTTGGTGATTATATTTTTAAGACATACCCTTCAAATTGTTGTGGACTTTTATATGGGAAAGGTTCGCTGCATAATAAGACATTTACTAAGTGCCAAAGGAATATAAACTCAAATTTCCCTTAATGCTTTAGGTAAGTGTGGTGGGCCAGGCGAAGTTCTAAACCAGACAAGGGAGCCACTTTCCTCACTACCTCAGGCTTTGTATTGAGCAAGATGAAAGCATTTCTAGAAAGGTCTTGAGGGAGACTATGGAGCCAAATCGTGTTAGACAGGTGAAGCAAAGTCAGCAATGAGCCTCACTGGGTGGGAGGGGTGGTACTTTTGATTGGCACATGGGACAGGCAGCACTTGTTAGGCTCCTGCTGTTTGCACACAGCCTCTCCAGAATAATGAAGATGAAGAGAAGCAAGTTCACTGTTGCTCCAGTTTTCAGACAGTAGAAAAAGGTCCAGCAAACTGCTTCACCCCCTGCCCCCCCAGACAAGCATCTCACCTTTTCATCTCCCATATCTACCCCAACTCCCCACCTGCAGCCCAAAGGCTCTATAAAAACTCCAGAAAAGATGGTGACAGGGTGAGTTCAGTGTCCAAAGTCAGCACTGAAGGCTCTCCCCAGGGCCCATTTCCTGGCATCTGGTCAGCTGGCTTCCAAGTCTAGGCTCACTTTGTAAATTGAATTAATTTATATACAATTGGCCAATAGTTGCCAGCTCAGCACTCTCCTCTCTTACAGGATCACAGACTCTACTCATCAATTTGTTGCCAGTACAGCTCTGTTTCTGTGGCTTCCCTGGTACCTGCAGTGCTGCTCCTCCTTGGTGTGCCTTACATAAGGAACCAGCAGCACCTTCCACTTCCACATACTGGCTCTCAGCTAAAGGTGTTGCTTACTTCTAGATGCCCAAGCAGTTTGCATCTTCATGTAATCAGACAAAGAAACAACAACAACAACAAAAAAAACTACTGCCGAAAAACAATCAGGAAAAGAGAAAACAGGCCATGGAGAAGGTATTTGTAATGCAGCATTGAATTCCTCATGGCCTTCACAAGCAATTAATCTCTTGTTTTGCCACATTGCTGCCTGTGTTGTTTTCTAATAAGCCTTCCTTTGTCTTGCATTCCTCTGGCAGGGTGATGTGCAAAGTAGCAAAGAACAATGCCTGTAGATTCTCCCTCAGAGACAAGAATTGCTCTCACTTGCATGCTGAGAAGTTACAATGAATATTTTTGGCTTGAGTTGCTGCTGGCAGTTTAGCAATGACATATGATACAGTGATACACAAATTGTCATGTGATGCAATACACAAAATGTCATAGGGTACAGTAATACACAAGCTGAGTGTGCTGGGTGGGGGGCATGTGACCTGTCATGGATGGGCATAGCAATTTTCCATGAGTACTTAGAGATAAATAATGAACATGGTGAAACCTGGAATATGGGAAAACACACAGAATATGCACAAACCCATGCCAAACTTAAATGAGAGCGCCTGTTTAATGTACTCGTAGCCCAAGTTGCTTTCTGTAGTGAAAAAAAAAATCTATTAATGATCTCGTACAACTAACATATTCAAGTCAGAGAGAAAACATGCTCAAACCCCAACTCTTTCCCATTAAGTTCTAGCAATCAACTTTTTAGAATAATAGGCCTTTTGGCCCCTATTAATTTGTGACTTCCATTGGTCTATATCTAGAATGTATTTTAAAACTACAGATCCTGAATGATTATACTATTAAAAAGCTTTATTTAAAATACTTCAATATTAGCAGGGAATTTTCTTATATTAATTTTAAAAATGAATACATTACAAATGTTGATTCCAAAGACATGCCTTTAACCCAAGGATATGCCCTTATTTGCCATTCCTTCTAATTAGATTTCCACTGTTTTTAAATATTGTATTTATTTCCAAGCAGAGAGAGAGGGAGAGTGTGTGTGTGTGAGTGAGAGAGAGAGAGAGAAAGAGAGAGAGAATGGGCATATCAGGGCCTCCAGCTGCTGCAAAGGAACTCCAGATGCATGAGCCACTATGCATCTGGCTTTACACGGATACTGAGGAATTGAACCCTGGGTCATTAGGCTTTGCAAGCAAGCACCTTCATCTCTCTAACCCTGTCTCCACTGCTTTTCCAGTTGCCAAGCTAGCTCTTTTTTTTCTTGATTGTATTAGTGATGCCTTTCTAATTTAATTTTTCTTTACTATTGAGAGTTGCATTGCTTTTTTCTCTCTAGGTTCCGGTGCCCATACACCCACCCATGTAACCTCCATCAAATGGCATCTTTCTCTGTCTGTTTTCTCATCTACTTCCTAAGGGTCCTATGAGCATTGACTGTGGACATAACACACAGAGCCAAACTGGGCAGCAGTAATCTCTGTGTCCAAGTTTTCTTCCTAAAAGCTAAGTGATTTAAATGTGAACATAATATTATTGAAAATATCTGAATTTTTCATTCTTAGGTAAATTTTCTTCTTTACTAATCTATAGATTGTTTCGTTTGAATTGGCTTATTTCAATTTGGTCAGGTATAGGATTTTAAAGTTAGGAACAACTCTAAAAATCACGTTATGCAACAATTACACTTCTAAATTAGGCTCCCAATCTTCACAATAATTGTCACCAGCCATTTAACAGTTAATTATTCTTCCCATGGCTCCTACACTGATGTGCATTTGTCACCTTAGCTTCAGCTTGACAATGTTCTCCTCAGTAACTGACTTCACTCTTCTCTGAGCCTCTTTCAGTAGTGCAGATCTTCAGTCCTTACTTACATGTAAGTTCATGGGGTAGTGAAAGGAAGCACTGACAACTGGGGACTCCTTCCTTCCCTGTGACTTTTACCCACTGTGTGGTTAGTCATGCATTCACACAATCATTCTGCACTGAATCCTAAAAGCACCTTTAGAAAGTTAGGCATAACTGTCTCTAAGACTTGAAGGCAAGGATCTTGCCTGGGAGCACATAATTAGGGATGCCAGAAATAGACAAAGTTCTTGTCCTAGAATTTCCCCTCTAAAGCATCCTCACAGTTGCATACTGCTTCTACACAGAGATGCTGCCTCATACCACTGTTTCAATTAAAACAAGTAGCTTGGCAATGGGCTGCATAGCAGTACTGAATATTGTTTCAGGGGCAGCAAGATATTTACCCTGCTCAGCATCTCTAGATTAAGTTCATGAGAGGTGACCTACACCATGGAGATACATAGGAAAGAAATACATGAGTTCTATATACATTAAAGATGTAGTGGAAAAATAGTCTTTTTGGCACCCCAGAACAAAAAGCCTAAAGAACTGGCCTCACTTGGTTTCATTTATATTAATAAGGTAGGACCATGTTTCAACCATTAGGACCCTAATTATGTCCATTTGTGAGAGATAGAAAAACAACTACTATTTAAATAAGATCAGTAGATTTCAGCTCTAGAGGGAAAAGTTTCCATGTCTCCTTCACAGATAGTAAGGTATAAGAAAGCGTCTGTGATATCCTCATCTCCCAGGCCCACAAAGGCAACAGATGGTTTCTGAGTTTTAGAGATGTCTTTGTGCTCTATATTAAAATGTTTTCCAATAGATTGTCATAGTGTAGGAGTTTGGCTCTTCATTAAAAGTGTCTCTGAGGTTTTTTGCAACTCCTTCTGTAAAGTATAACTTTATGAACTGATATGGTTTTCAGGTTGGAGAACCAAACCCTTGTTTGTATAACATGGACTTGCTTTCAATCTGAGGGGTGATCTATACAAAAAAAGAAATGAACCCTGAATCACACAACTGCAGAAGCACACCTGTATAACCCTGGTTCTCCTTTTTCCTCCAAACTGTGCTTGGGTAAACCACCTTGGAGCCTGTTTTGTTTCAGCTGAATATGAAAGCTCAAGAAACACAAGCAACAAGGGAAAAGAAGAATTCAGTAAAATGCTACTAAGTGAACTCTTTTCACTTTTCACAAAATCCTCCTTAAAAAATGGGGAAGTCGGGATAACAACGCATGGTTTGCCCACTAAATAATGTAACTCATTATGGACAATAAATATTAAAAAAAAAATAAGCCAAACTATGAAATAACAGAGAGCATGGTTGAAGGAAATCACGTGTTCCTATTTGATATAGTAAATCACTTTACTATAAAAATCAGAGAGAGCAGAAGTTCTCTTGCCATGGTCTGCATAATAGATTCACTTAATGGAAAATAACAGCAGAGTAAGTTCACAGTGAAAAATGATGACATTCCCTCCGCCAGATGATGGCACCATGAGACCCACTGATAGCATGAGGTGGGAGCAGGGCTTTACCTGTGAGCTTTTCCCAGAACCTATCATTTCAGTCTAACTTTAAGGAAGATGACTGACAAACCAAAACTTGAAGATGAATCTCCTAAAATGCTTGAGCAGGCAGGGAGCTTCAAGGCTGCCAAGGTCATGAGAAACAAGGAGAGCATGCATTCTGTCAGTCTCAACATCCCGCAGGATGCCAAGAGCTAAATGTAACGTGGTGTCTTATGTGAGCACAAGGGGTAGGAAAAGACATTAGGTAAAAACTAAGAAACTCCTATCATTAAAGTAGAGAATTTGGGTAGTAATTATGTGTCATTATTGGTTCATTAGTTAGAACAAACACAATACCCATATGTAACACATACATACATACACATGTATATGTAATATGAACTGAGGGAGGATTGGCTGTGGGGTGAAATGGGAGCTCTATGAACTATCTTTGTGATATTCTCATATACCTGAGACAATTCTAAATAAATTAAAAATAAAAATCCATTCCTTGTCAAATACTTATTTCTACATACCAGAAAAAAAAATCTATCAAACTCTCTTTGTTTCTTCTATTCTGCACAGTAATATGGTACTATTCATAGAAAGTCAACACAGCAGTTCAGAAGCCCTCATGGACTGTTCATGCAGTAGTTATTATTCTAACCCACATACATCACCAGTCTTGTTTATACATGCTGTACTGGTAATTTTAATTGTCCAGTATTTTTTTGAAATGACAAATAGAATTGCTAAGGGGAGTTGCTGCTTCTATTAAAATTGGTTGAATAATTTGAAAAAAAACTTGATAAAGGCAAATGACTAAAAATATGTATTTGAAGATAGGTGTTCTTGTCCATTGAAGATAGGAAGGGAATGCCATGAAAATCAAGGAGTTATACTGAGCTGGATTGTGTCCATGGAGTTCTGCTCCATGTAAAGACTCCCAAATTAGAAATGATCGTCAATGGGTGGGGCTTCTGCGGGACTCAATCAGTGAAATGTAATCAAAGAACAGACTTCGGGGCTACCTCAGAATATGGGGGCATTGTGTTAAAGGAAGTAAAATGTGTGTGTGTGTATGTGTGTGTGTGTGTACTTTTTAAATTGTTGCTCTTTTATTTTCTTTCTGTTAACCTTCCAATTAACAAATTACTACTGATCCCAATGAACCTACCAAGACATTCTATTGTTAGTTATTTTTAGTTTTGCCTCACATGCATTACATCCTATTGTAGGCATTTTCCCCCAACATTTCCTCACTTGTTAAGTTCAGATTGTTTACGTTCCACTGTTTCATAAGGAATACACTGTATAATCCTGTCACCATGTCCCCATGGTGGACTCTCAACACAAGGGTGACCTTCTAATCATACTGTGTCATTCAAGTGACTTCTTAGATGAGTGGTACAGTGTGGAAGCTGGTGGGGGAAAGTCCACAGACACAAAGGAGCTCATTGTCTAAGAAAACATCATTTCTTAAAATTAAGTGAGTGTTTTAAGGCATCCTAAGAAAGGACAAAGATGAAAACTAAATAAATGTGACATGCTTCTCTCAGTAATAAATTCTATAGCCAGAAAGATCACACTAGCTGCAAATCTGTTTCTCATTTCATGTTGAAATAAGATCTTTAAGATACATTCTACCTTCTCTGACAGAATGCAGCTTTCTCAATAATAGAAACAAAACTGTTCCTTTCTACGTAAATAGAAAACTCATCCTCAACGAAGTTCAGTACTACCAAGCTGCTTGCGTTTTCTAAGCAAAAGCACTGCAAGATGCTTTACAGATATCATGAGTGGAATTAAATGGTTATTTACAAATTCAGCTGTTCACTAAAAGTATTTTTAAGCCTATTTAAATTAGTGTGTGTCAGTCTAGAATATGCTCAGGAGGAGTGGATTTTTAAATGGGCATTTATAAAATTGTACTTGAGAGAATGAAAGCAAGGGAGTGGAAATGGATTGGAGCCATCCCTTAGGAATATAAAACAGAAGAGAGAATGCAAAATCAATGCATCTTAGAATCAAACGATGTGTAATGGTTAGAGGAGTCTTCGGTGCATGCAGAGGTTTGCCTGGACTGTTCACATTTCCATTAGGGACATCCTATGGCAAGGAATACAGACTGGCAGGTAGGCATGGGTTCAAGAAGATCATGAAACAAGACAGGTACCACGGGGGAAGCCTGTGTTCCTACTGCACCCTGGAATGCCCCATGTCTCCCAGCATAGGTGAGGAGAGTGAGTCAAAAGTTTATGATGGGGAAAAGGGAGATGGTAGATATGATGGTTAATCTCAGTTGTCAAATTGAAAGGACTTAGATTTGTCATGGAAGTAAATTCCTGCTTATATCCATTGAGGTACTAAGATGTATCCTAAATGATGTGAGCAGTGCCATTCCATGAGGGTCTTGGATGGTATCAAAAGAAGAAAGCTAGCTGAGCATCAGCATTTGTGTGTGCCTCTCTCTCTCTCTCTCTCTCTCTCTCTCTCTCTCTCTCTCTCTCTCTCTCTCTCTCTCTCTCTGTCTCTTTCCTGAATGTGTTTCTAATGTGAGCTTCTTACTCCCACCACCATGTCTTTCCCACCATAACGGACTATATCCTTTTGACCTGTAAACTGAAATCCTTCCGCCCCTAAGTTGCTTCTGTTGTCACAGCAACAGGAAAAGTAACCAATACAGCAGGTATATCAAAGGCAAGGTGCAAAATCCCAGGATGACAAAGTAACCTGGTTTTGTTATTCTTCTGTCTCCTCTGCTTCCTACTAAATGATCCAGGACACAAAGTTTGACATGAAGGACCAGGATAGGAAGAACAGGGCAGCACAAGCGACAATTTCCTGAGGTTGGAGGAAGGCTAAATTCTGAGAATATAACATAGATAGTACAAATGATGAGACTTCCTCCGGATATGTATTAGAAATAAAAGGGAGGGGTTGGAGATGTGGCTCAGCAGTTAAGTCACTTGCCTGCAAAGCCTAATGACCTGAGTTCAATTCCCCCAGTACTCACATAAAGCCAAAGTAGGGCATGCATCTGGAGTTTGCAGTGGATAGAGGCCCCAGCATGCCCACTCTCTCTTCTCTCTCTCTCTCTCTTTCTCTCTCTCCTTGCAAATAAAATATTAAAAAAGAAATTAAAAGGACAACAGAAAAGCACATTACACACACAAAGGAGCATAAATGGAGCCTTTAAAGTCCATTGACCTGATCCTGAAGCAAACTTGTTTAAAGATTCATTCCACCATTCATGTGTTAGAGTTAAAATTGTTAACTGACATTTTAAAGCTATGTGTTCCACCACTGAAATTGAAATTTTAGCATATACTGTTTTCTGCTACATTCTCATAATTTCAAATCTCCTATGGGAAGAAAATAGAAATTTCATATTCAAAAATCATATACATATGAATTATGATTAGTTCATCAATGAGAAACAACTGGCATTCTCTTCAGAACTGCCTCGTAACTCCTCTCTCCCAACAACCTTCTTGTTGCTTTTTCAATTTTTTTCCTTCCTTCTACCTGAAAACTTCACTATCCTCTCTTCTTCCTTCTTACACTAAATGTTCTCTATGCCTTGATAACATCTCTAACCCCCAGATGTATCTTTCTCAGAAAATGTTGCATGTACCTCGTGGGTTTCCAATAAGCTCTGTAATTGACATCTAAGTCAGTCTCTCTCCATAGTCCCTCTATGAGCCACTGTCATCATCTTCTCAGTTACCCAGGATCAAAACTTCTGCAGGATCTTTTACCCCCCTTTCTCCCTTACTCTGTACAGACATCTAAGCAGGTGCCAATGTGTGTCCATTCACTGTCCACAGGGGCTCTAGTATCTAGTCAAACTGGATTTTAAATGTCATGATAGCAAGAATCCTGCATTTGTTTATTTGTATGTCTGTTTGAATACTTGTAGCCCAGAACCTTCAGTGCCTGGCACAACAGGATGTACAATAATATGTACTGACTTTCTTTACTTACCACTGCATATCAAGACAGTGTTGTGGTTGTTTTGTGCTGGGCTCAGTCATACATGAAGAGCTATGCCTAGGGTTACTCTGCCAATCAATGAGCTCTGATGGGACTTTCCACAGTAGTCCATATTCTCTTCCTGGTCCTGCCAACTCTTTCCCACATCCATATGCCTCATCCACATAAAATTTCAAATTTTTAATCAACGCAAAATTACTTTAGACCAAAAAAATGGAGTTGAAGATTTAGTCCAGTGGAAGAGAGCTTTCCCAGCAAGCACAAGGCACTGGTTTTGGTCCTAAGCATCCCAAATAATTTAATTAATTAATTAATTAATTCACTCATTAAATTAAATGAAAAGAAAGTGATCATCCTTTTTTTTTTCTGGGTGTTCCTCAAAATAAAATGGAAAACTTGCCAGCATTAGGTTAATTTGACAAAATGCAAACAGTCAAGTCAGACAGTTCAAGCCAACTCTGGCACTGAAATATTCTGTTTCATCCATTGACCTAATTGAGAAAATGGAATACATTGTTGAAATTTTAATTTCCCTCAGCTTTGCGGTCACATCTATAATCAAAAGTGGCATTTTGGATCACAGTAGTCTTTATACATATTTATATGGAGCTGACTTTTTAAAAAGAGTTTTCAATAAAACTTTACATAATGTAGCTGATGTAGAATGACTCAAGAAAAATATGAAAACATAATTCAATTGACAGTTATTGACAGTAGAATCCTCTACTTTGTAGGAGAATAAGACCTGCAAAAAACTATGTTGGAATATCAAAGAATGAGACCTGGGCTCTTGAACATTTAAGTGAGACAGAGACACACATAAATTAAGAAAGTGGGGAGACTGTAATCAGTGACAAAAGAGAAAAACAGAAGGCTTTGGTTTTTGAGCTCCCTCATCTCCAGCCATCTCATCTGGCTTCACCCAGCCCCTCCCCTGGTTAGATTTACTGGTCAACCTGTACTCACGTGGATACAGAATACCACTCAGGCTCTCTTCAATCTCCCTGGAAAATATTTATACCTCTTTTTCAAACCCAGCAAACCCCTGCTTACTTGTGATTTTACTGAGAATAAGAGCCTATGAAATGAAGAGCACTCCTTCCCTCTGCCATATGAGCACCCAGACAGTCTTCTTTCTTCCCCATTGCAGGATGTCCAAACCTCTAGCCTCACTCCTTCCAGTGTAGACAGCAGTCAGACTCCTTTACACAACTTATAGAAACTAGCATTCATTTTACAACTACATCTGTTTCTTCTGAGCTACTTTCTTTCTAGAATGTATTTATCATCATCTTCTATGTTTTATGTTCTTATTTTATTTTAAGAGCGTTAAGACATGAGGGCAGAGATTGTGACTACCTTTTTCATTTGTTTCCCAAAAAGGATGCAGTACATTAAGGTAACTCAATAAATACTTGTCAAATAGGTGATTGAACCAAATCTTTGAGAAGGGGGTTTATGTGGATAGTAAGAGCTAACGTGTGCTGGGTGTTCAGTAGCCATGAAGCATATTGAGTGCTTTACATGTATCATCTTACTAAACCCTCAAAATAATCTTTGACATAAGTTTTTTTTATTCCCCAATTTTACGGAAATTAAGACACGAGAAGTCTAGTAACTCAGGGAAAGTTTCCCCAGCAACAGTGAACAAGGGATAACTGGAAGTAGAGCCTCAAGCCTGCTTCAGCCCACAGTCCTTGGTGTTGCTAAACCAGCATACCTCATTGTGCTGCCAAAGTGAGCCTAGCTAATGGCTTCCATGTATTCTAAACACTTAATAAGCTCTTGCAATTAATGTCATTAAAATTCAAACTCCACACAGTAGGTAGAACACTGAATGAGAACTTAAGATTCAAATGCCTGTGTGGACTGCTAGGCATCACATTTACCACTGGAGTTATGAGTTCAGTGGTCTTTGTTTATTGTTGAACAAGTGGATGATACCACTCTTGAAACAGGAATTAGCACATCCTTCAATTAGCATCCCTAAAGAGCTTGGTGTTTGTCAAGGTTAATGTTCAAGTTTTTAGAATCTACCTGCTGAGCCCTGGTCACCATTACTATAGTCACAAAGTAGAAAACTTGAAGCAAGTATGTTACATTGCTAAGGACTAACAAGATTGAGATCGGCAATCCCATTACCCAGAAGCTTATATTCACACCCAACCCAGCAAAGTCTTGCTCAAAGAAGGCAGCTGCTGCTTGGTTCAGTACCTGCTCTTTCTGGACCTGAACTTGTCTTCCTGACCCAGATTGCTACTGCTGTTCTCATCTCAAATTCAACTCTATGATTTCCAGTGTCATTAACCCTGTGGACCACTTGCACCTAAAATAAAATGAAACAATGGAATCTCATCAAGCTAAAAAGTTTCGGTACAGACAAACATACCATGCTCAGAGCCAATAGATCACCATCAGACTAGGAGGTAATGTTTGCTAACTACAACATGGACAGAGGTCTAATAGCTATAACATACAAAGAACTCAAAAAGTTAAATAATAAAAAAATCAAACAGCTCTCTCACAAAATGGGGCCTTGATCTCAACAGAGAATTCATCCAGGAGGAAACACAAATGGCCAACTCTCATTCAAGAAAGTATTCGTCATCCTTAATTATCATGGAAATGCAAATCAAAACTACAATGAGATTCCACCTTACTCCAGTCAGAAAGGCAATCATTTAAAAAAATCCACTAATAATAGATGCTGGGGAGGATGTGGGGGAAAAGGAACCCTCGTTCACTGCTGGTGGGATTGAAAACTTGTACAACCACTATGGAAAGCAGTGTGGAGGTTCCTGAATAGGATGGATATAGAACTACCAACGGTCCCAGCTATCCCTCTACTGGGCATCTACCCTCAAGATTTCATGCCTCAGCACAGAAACATTTGCTCAACCATGTTTATAGCAGCTCAATTCATAATTGCTAAGAATTGGAATCAACCCAAATGCCCTTCACTGGATGAATGGATATCAAAGTTGTGGTACATTTGCACTATGGAATTCTAATCAGCTGAAAGGAAAATGATATAATGAAATTTAAAGAAAAGTGGACAAACTTGGAGCAGATCATACTTAGCGAACTCACACAAGAACAGAGAGACAAACACTACATATTCTCCCTCATATGAGGTTCCTAAAAAGGTTAAGCTTAAACTCTAAGCAAACCTGACAGGTGAATTGAGAGACTGTCAAAGAGGATGGAAGGAATTGGGGGAGGGAATAATGGGAGGGTTGGGGAACACATACAATAAACTAAACCAATAATGAATTGATACCATAAAATCCTTATTTTCATACAATATGCTCTTGAGGAAGCTGTGGGTATCACCTGGTAAGAGGGACCATGAATAGAATGGGAGAAAGCCTAACCCCAAGAAAAATTTCTCAGGCCTGCAACTCCTTGTCCCAGTCACTGGTTACTTCCCACACTGAGCTGTTGAACAAAGAGACAATTGAAGCCCCGAAAACTAGACAGGCTTTTGTCAAAGCTCTTGAATATCCACTCCAGGCCAAAGGTAAGACCCTATTGCTTAAGATACCACAGAGTGTCATCACATGACACCAAGAGACCCTGTTAGATCCAGAATAGTAACCAGCTCCCAGATGGTAGCATGTGTAGTGCTGGAAGGTATAACATGAGCTACCAGGGGAAATTGATCAATGATATTTGGAGAAAGCAGAGACCACTAATATACAATATAGACACTTGTTTCAAGAATGCTGAACACACTGCTGTATGGAAGAGACCAGCAAGTCAAGAAGTACTCATTTGTGCAATAGTGGCACTAAACCTAGGTGGGTAATGAACAGCTCACTGATTGGTTAAGAGATCCATTCAGTGGCAAGGAACCCTTAACTGGAACTGGGTTCAATGACAAAGTCTTATGGGGACCAAGAACCCGGTTTAAAGGGAAAATTCCAATACCAGAAATCTACAAAGAGGGGGCTGGAGAGATGGCTCAGCGGTTAAGGCACTTGCCTCCAGTGCCTAAGGCCCCAGGGTTCAATTCCCCAAGACACACATAAGCCAGACCCACAAGGTGTCCCTGGTTCTCTCTCTCTCTCTCTCTCTCTCTCTCTCTCTCTCTGCTTGAAAATGAATAAATAAAATATTTTTAAAAGAAATCTACAAAGAGGATACACCCATTAGAATCTTGCCAAATTAGCAATGATTGTCTCATTTAACCTATACTGATCTCACTCTCTGATAGAGATTCAGTTTTCATTTTTCAGAAGGCAGCGAGAATTGTGGACAACCCATCTCCTCCAATAAGACATGGGATCATGGCTGACATCCTGGCAGTAGATGAATCACCCCTAGCCTATCACATAGGACCCAAACGAAACTTATGATAAAGTGGCAAAATAAACAAGAGCCCTATCACCACAGCAAGTCAGATAACCCATAGGCTCATATGAACACTTAGTCTCCAGCTGCTAAGACTGTTTGGAAAGTTGTGGAACCTTTAGGAGGGGTAGTCTCATTGGACGAAGTGGGATACTGGGGTGACTCTTGGGGTTTTATAGCCTAGGACCACTTCCTTTTCACTCTCTATTTCCTGACTGTGATAAAATGTACCCAGCCACCTCCTGCTTCCATGACTTTCTCGCGAGGGTGGACCATGTTCCTAAGTAAATCCTTCCTTCCTTAAGGGGCTTCTTGAAAGTTATTTGGTCACAGCAATCAGAAAAATAACTAATACACTTACTTAACATGGTTTTCTCATCAAGCCTAAATAAATATAATTCATGTTTTCTAAGCATGTAGAATTACAAGTTATTTTACCAGATATACTTAAGAAGACAGAGGACCAAGTACTGATCAGCAACCTTCCAGAGGGACTCCAGAGATTTGTACCACTAGGTGTTCTTTGATAGGCCCCTTCCCTAACAAATAGGATGACCATTTAACTGAGGTAAAACTACACAGGACATTATAGGAGCTGCCTAGAGGAAGCCAGTGACATCGTGAGAACTCTAAGCAGCCCTGTGGAAAGTCCACTTAGCATGAGAAACAAACCTCCTTCCAACAGCCAGCAAAGACTTGCTACCCATGAGCAAGAGCTGTTCAGAAGAGGATTCTCCAGTGCAGACAGCCAACAGTGGACTGTGCCTTCAGCCTCTATTTAAACCCTGTGGCAGTTTGATTCAGATGTTCCCCATAAATTTATGTGTTCTGAATGCTTGCTCTCCAGCTGATGGAAGTTTGGGAAATAGAACCTTGTTGGAGGCATGTTGTTAGGGGTGGTTTATGGGGGTTATAGCCAGCTTCCCTTGCCAGTGTTTGGCATACTCTCCTGCTCCTATGATCCACCTGATGTTGGCCAGGAGATAATATCCACCCTCTCTCTGCTCATGCCACATTTTCCCTGCCATCATAGAGCTTTTTGAATCTGTCAGCCAAAATAAAGCCTTACCTCCCACAAGCTGCATTGGTTGGGTGTTTTCTGCCAGTGATGTGATGCTACTGCAACAAACACCACCTCGTAAAAGACCATTAACCAAAATGCCTAGCTAAGACACGCCTGAATTCCTGGCCTAGACTGTAAAATAATGAGGCTTTATTCTGCCTTAATGTCACTGGGTTTCAGGATATATTGTGTACCAAAAGTAGCTAAAGCAATATGCACACAAAGTCCATTGAAAGAAAAGTAAATATTTAAAAAGTGAGACTTAAGAAAAATTATACAAAAAATAAACATAGCATTAGAAATATATTTGGCAGAAGGTAAGTCAAAATGAACGTCTTTTTTAAAAAACTTAGAATTTTGATTATGAAAAATTTTCAAAGGCAGTTATTTTCTGATCTTCAATAGAGGCTCAGATATTAGTGTTTTGAAAAAGTTGTAAAATAGTCCAAACTGTAACATAAACCTCTGTAAAGACCTAGAACTCTGAACTCGGAAAACACTAAGAATATAATTTAGCATTATAGGCTGCCTAGGAGCAGACAGATGGCCATTGGGATATTACAACATGACTATGGAAACAATCGCAGAATCAGAAGCACCACAGAAACACTTGTCTTGGGCTGTGGAGAGCTTATCCAGCATGCATGAAGCCTGGGCTAGATCCCTAACATCACCACATAAAACACCGACCTATAATCCCAGCACTTGGGATATGGGGAGGGGAAGACAAGGAGAGTGTGAGGAGAAGGTGGAGAGAAACAAAAGGAGTAAATAATGCAAAAAAGAAAAGAGGAAGAAATGTGATAGAAAGATGAAGAAAGAAGGAAGGGAGGGAAGGAGGGAGGGAAGAAGGGAGGAAGGGAGGGAAAGAAGGAAAATAAAGAAAAAGAGAAAGACTTGTCTTAAGATTGAAAGCTTGGTGCTCATATCAGAATACCATTGTAATTAGGTATTCGTTGCACTTATCTATATCTGCTTTAAGAAGCCACTTAGAAATATGAACACAGCTATTGTGCATTGGACCCCAGTCACCCTCAACTAGTCCTTTTGCTTTCTTGATTTCCAGCATCCTCCTTGAAGTGCTGTTTAAAAGTTGGCTTGATCCAGGCGGTTCAGCATGCCCATCACAGCCAGTGTTCAGATTTCCAGGGAAGAGATAAATGGCGAGTACCCAACTTAGAGGGGCATCTAGTTCATCAGTATTTACTCTGGTCTTGATCTATCATACCTTATAGGAAACAGAGTTATAAACCTATGACATGGAAAGCCTGAAATAGTCTTTGGCTTCCCTTTTGAAGCTCTGGGGAGCCATTCAGAAGATCCAAGTTGAACAATTCCTGCCCTGCCCTCAAATAAAGCGCTTAGCATCCATCTCCCCCTGAGGGACCAACAACTCATTTTGTCAGAGATGTTTCACACCAATGCTTCCCTAGAAATTAGGCTTAAAGCCCCAAGGGGAATGTAACTGTGTCTATTAATGACACTACATCTGGCCACAAGTTTTGCACCCTGGGTTTGGTCAACAGACATAACTGTTGAGCGACAGACTAGATGCTAAGGCAAATACCCAAACACTCAAATCCAACCAACACTCACTGCTCATCTTCTGCCGGGCACTGCATTAGGCTGCAAGGATGTGCCACACTTTAAAGAAGACCCTAACTCTAGAGGGGCTGCAGTCAGCCATGAACATAGTTATGCACACAGACAATGGCAAGGGGGAAAGTGTGCCATGATGGAGGGAAGATAAAGAGAATCATATTCTGAAAAGAAGTAGAAGAAAGGCTCTCAGAAAATGATGACCTGAAAAAAAGAAAAGAAAACCATGACCTGGCTAGGTATATTGGCACACACCTTTAATTTCAGCACTCAGGAGGCAGAGGTAGGAGGATTGCTATGAGTTTGAGGCCACCCTGAGACTATACAGTGAATTCCAGGTCAGCCTGGCTTAGAGCGAGATCCTACCACAAAAATAAAAGAAAAAAGAAAAGAAAATGAGAAAATTATGACCTTTGAACTTGGCTTTTAAGTAAAAAGATCATCTGAAGGACAAGGTAAGAGAAGACCCAACATAGCAAACATATAATTTCTACAAAATGGGACTATATTCCAAGAATGCTGCCAAAGAATAATCAATAAGTAAATGTGTCTCCTGGGCCCATATGACCAAAATGAACTAGAGAAACCTAGTCAGCTAGGCAAGCTGCAGACATATACAGACAGGTGCATCAGGATGGTCTTGTCTTCACAGTCTTCAGAGGCATACTTCAGTTAAAAGCTATTCAAGCACTTGAAGCAAGCCAGTTCTAAGGGTAACAGAGACCTTTTCTGGGTACAGTGGGAGGACTACATGAATGACTAGAACTTGGAATATTTGCATCTTAGCAAACTAAAAGCATCACTCTCCTCTGTTCCTTTCAAATACCCTCCTGATAACAAACTCAACTTTGATTATCTACTATGTGCACATCAAGATGTCACTCTCTCCTGAATACTTGAGCAAGTATAATTTGTCTTTTATATTATCAAGATGTAACTATCAAGAGACGTCAAAAGAGCCCCCACAATCTACTGGGTAACAGCCACTCTCTAACGAAAGCCACAGAATATACAAGGAACAGAATTCAAAAGTGCAATCAACTTGTTAAAATGTTCCAAACAATGCACTTCAATGACATCACCAAAAGATATTGGACAGAAAGTCGGCAGACCCTATTCTATTTTCTAGTGTAGGCTCTTCCTGAGTGGCCTGAACAAACCTCTTCATTTGTTGGTCTCCATTTCCTCATTTGTAAAACAAAAATATTGGCTTACAAAATGTCAAATATATTCCCAGTTCTCATTTGTATTATTCTGCTTTTTGAAATCTTCCCATCTGCTTTTATATGAGGGATCTCTTAGCTTCAGACAGTGTGATAGACAGATGTCAGACAACAGAACTGGGGGGTGGGAGTACCAGGTGCAGAAGACAGCAAATGTCCAAACCCTAGAGCCATTCATATAAATATGAATATATAGTATGTCTATAAAAATAAAACTAGACCCTGAAAAAAGAACTCTCCAAAATGCCAGCAAAAATATAGTTTTCAAAGACCTGAATAAAAATGGGACACCAGAAAGAGTAACCTTGCTAAGTAAGTAATGGCAGATGTACTTGACACTTGGTTAATGGGATTTAAGGAACAGTAAATATGCACCCACACAAATGCATGTATGCATGCATATAATACACACATCCCCTCACACAGCAATTCGCTGGGGTTCCCACTTCTTTTCATGGACCGGTGAGGCAATCAGCATGGTCCTGTGACCCGAGCTCGGTGCACTGCAGCAGGCACCTGGAGCACAAGCATGCTTGGAAACACCACCACGCTTGTCTCCAAGCATACAAGCAGCCCTGGAGCTCTTCCAGACCCTGATGCTGCTATTGGCCAGGTAAGGCACTCCCTTTACTGGTTAAAATGACACACTGTCAGCCTGCATGAGTTGGCCCTGAGAAAGGCACTTCTGTAGCCCACTCCAGCAGAGGTAACGGGAAGCAGTGGAGGTTTGGCCTAGATCCTGCTAAGAAAGAATCAACGAGACAAAGAAATTGCCTCTTGTTCTCCTCCAGTGTTGTCTTTCACACGAAAGGGTCCTGCAGCTTGGTCACCAAGCACAGCATCTGGAGACAGTAAATTCAACCACAATCCGCACAAGTCAGACGAGCACTGAGATACTCAAGAACAGTAGGCTGCCATTAGTCTGGTCTTGCAGAAGTAGAGCACAGGAAGCATTATGGATTTCCCCACTGAAGGGGTTGTGCTGATGATAGTCCTGCAGAATGGAGAGCCTCCTCTAGCACATATACCTGGTGGGTTTTCTCCCCCTGCACCACCACCACACACATGCCATGGCAGTGACCTCTCTGCATCTCCATCTTACATTTTGTTCCATCTTTGAATCTCGATTATTCTTGAGTCCATCTGAATCAGACAAACGAAATAAAAACCATGGAGCTCCAGGACCTCGAGTTTCACATCTGCATGCAATACTCCTCATAGAAAACATCAAGTCTATGCTGTCCACAAACATCTTTGTGTGACTCTAAGTTGTCGCTCTGCCTGTTTAGTAATTATTTGAAAGCTAATTTCCTTCTAGATCTGTGATCCTTTAAATGGTGTTGCTTTGAATTGGACAAATTTTGGAAGGGCTTAAATTCTAACAATCCCAGAGGATGAAAAGAAAAGAAGATGAGGGTGTAGTCTTATTCTTGCCCTATTGGATGCTGGTTAATGGGAAACACACACACACACACACACACACACACACACACACACACCAGTCTCATCCTCCTTTCTGTACTAGTCTTTTTGTTTTTCTTTCTTTTATTAGAAATACAACTACAGAAAGTAAAAACTCCATTAGAATCCAAGAACTTGAACAGTGGAAGTGACCTTGAGGAAGAGGGAGAATGAATGGAGCTGGTAAATATTAAAGGAAGAGAAAATTGTTTTCTGAATTAAAATGGAGCCTTTTCCTTTGAACAGAGCTTTGATATGTATATTCCTTGCTTTGGTCCTCAGAGTATTTGTCCATAAAGGGCTGACACTGTCTTTATGGTTAGGAGATAGAGGAATACAAGAAAGAAAACCTTCCTTTACTCTGGTGTGTGTGTGGGGGGGGGTTAGAAAATATCTCAGCATGTAAGGTAAAGAGCCTCAAAATCTAAAAGAATAAAGCCCAATCTCCACGAGATGCCATGCCCATGGTCTCAAGAGTGAACAGATCATTTGGAGTCAAACTTCATACCAGATTGTTCCCCCCTGGGGGTGGGAAGTGACTGCCAGGGTCTCTTCTTCAGGAGCTGAGAGCTGCATCCAGGGTGTGACCTAATTCCAGCCAGTGTCCCTCCACAATGCCAGCATGACCTCTATTGATATTCCTATCTGTGTCCCATATGGCCACTTCTGTTCACATTAATGCACATGCATGTGTCCACAGACACACACTACTAAAAGGTTAGCTTCTCTGATCGTGTCCTCATTCAGTGTTCTTCCATTCATTACAAAGGAAGAGGTTACTTCTCTGAGGTGGGAGGGAGGACAGGTGCATGTGAAAACAGTTTTGAGGGAGAACTGAGATGCACTTTTCTAAGAAGGTCATGAACAGATCACATTGCATGAGGAGTTTCTTGTGCCCTGGTTTCTGGGCTCTGGGGAGTTCAGCTCTGGGATCTACAAGGTATGGTAGTCTGATGAGTGCTCAATTATCTGCCAGCTCTTTATAGCAAAGCCAAGTTTGGTTAATAACATTCCCAAGAAAGAATGGTATCTTCAGTGTGAGCTACAGTACCTTGACTAGTAACTGTCCAAGATTTCCAGAGCTGAGTCTGGCTGATTTTAAAGTCACCTCCCATATTTGGGACACTTTGGAGGTATGAAAAAACACTGCACTATACCCAATCATGGTGACCCATGCCTATAATCTCAGCATTCAAGAGTCTGAGAAAGGAGGATTGCTGTGAGTGTAAGGCCAGAATAGGATAAACAGTAAGGCTGTCTCAAAAAAAAAAAAAAAGCAACCAAACAAACAAATTAAAAAGAAATGCTATCTTAAACAGTTCAGAAGTAATTTCACTCTACCAAACACCAAAATCAGAACTGAAAAGGAGTGGGAAAGAAAAGGCAAGTAGAAAGATTAAGGGTCAGGGAAAGCAAAGAGAGTTGATATTTTACTTGTTTATTTATTTGTAAAGAGAGATAGAGAAAGGATACCAGGGCCACTTGCCACTGCAAACAAACTCCAGATGCATATGCCACTTTGCAAATCTGGCTTTATGTAGGTACTGGGGAATCAAACCCAGTCTGGTAGGCTTTGCAAGCAAGAGTCTGTAATGACTAAGCCATCTCCCCAGCCCAGTATAGATATTTAAAGGAACAACAGTGTGCAATGCAAGCCAGGATGTTTAAAACCAGCAAAGCATGAAGCTCTCCCATGCACAGCTACAAGAGATTCCCTTCCTTGAATACTTTCTAGAAATTAAAGAGCTACATCACATCAGCTAAACAAAATACACCAATAAGTAGAAAAGCTCCTGTGTGCTGTAGTCTCCTGCAAATATTGAGCTAAACCGAATAGAACTGAGAGTTTGAATGACTTTTGGGTCTCGTTTTCCAATATTCCTGCAATTTAGTTCACCAAATTTACAATTTCATATTTACAGGTTAGTAAAACTGGGATTTAGGAAACAAGTGACCCGAGTTTAAGTTTGGCCATGGTACTAAGGACTATTAGGTATTTGATAAGCTACACACTCTGATTTTCAGTTTCCCATGTGGCAAACAAAGAATCCAATTTTCTCTGAGGTCGTCTGTTGTAACTTCTGGAACTATTATTAACCTATGTTTTGTCTTTCTTAGTTTCTATTATATTATTGCCAAATCAATGAGCAAGACATGGACAAAGAATGGTAAGCACTGTTTGTTTACGGAAATAAAATAAGAAAAGAGTAATAAGAGGGAGAGATCTTATATCAGCGACTTCCATGTGTGTAATATGCCTTTTGAAAGGACTTCAAGTGAATGGTGCCATCCATCTTTACAAGAGACTTAGAAGGCTCATACTCATCACAGTTTCAGCAATGGTGAAATCCAGTGGTTATCCAGTATCACTCAAAGCATTTCACATAAAAGGATAAATTGGGCTTATGTTCAAATCAATGGTGTAAAATGTCTATATTCTCCAAAATTAGATACATTGAGCAAATATTGTGTTGGTATTCCCATTTCCCTCCTCCCTGTCCCCAATCCACTGGGTGTCCTCCTCAGTGGGCACAATGGATCAATGCACATGGTAAGGGGATATGGATAGCACAGGAGGCAGCCTGGTTGGCCCCCCCGCTTTGTGTGTTGTAGCTGAGGAGGGTAATATCTCTGGGTAATCTCTCCCACCATGGCTCTTACAATTTTTCTGCCCTCTGTTCTGCTCAGTTCCCTGAGTCATGGTGGGTGAATTTTAAGTCTGTTTTGTTGTTGTGAATTTAAGAGTCTCTGTGATTTTACTTTAAGTTGTGTTGAAGATCCTTGGTGTCTGTCTCGCTGACTTATCCTGGGTTGACTGATTGGCTGTGGTTATAACTCTCTTTCTTGCCCCACCACTCTCTCAAGGGTTTCAGATATTGCTCAGTGGTTAAGGCACTTGCCTGCAGAGCCTAACAACACAGGTTCAATTCCCCAGTACCCATGTAAGGCCAGATGCACAAAGTGGTGCATACACCTGGAGTTTGTTTGCAGTGGCTGGAGGCCCTGGTGCACCCATTATCTCTCTGTCTCTCTTGTCTATCTCTCCCTGCTTGAAAATAAATAAAAACAAATTTTAAAAACTCAAAAAAGTCTATATTCTGATAAGAATATATCTCAGTAGTAAAGTGCTTGCCTAGCAAGCACAAAGTACTAGTTTCAAATCCCAGGTCAAAAACAAAACAAAATCTTAAAATGTCTGTTTTATGATGAACCAAATCCACCAGTATTCATCACTGTTGCACATTAATTGCCTCACATCATTACACTACCAACCTAACTGTCCCATGGGTAGCTGGGGGCCTATGATGGTTTGAATGTATGTTCCCCATACCTCTGGGATTTTGGATTTAGGTTAAGCTTCCTACTTAAGTCTCCAGTGGGCAGACCCCTGATGGAGGTGTGCTACTGGGGGTGGACTTTGAGTCCAACTCAAAGGTATATGGTGAGCTAGTTTGAGCTCTGGCTATTCCTGACCTCTCTCTGCTCTGGATGTATGATGGAGTGAGTCAGCTTCCTCTGCCATAATGAAGCTTCCCCTGGAATCTACATGCCTCAAATAAACCCTTTCTTCCCATAAGCTGCTTCTGGATGGATGTTTGTCCCAGCAATGAGAAGGCAATGGCAACAGTGACCCTGAATGGATAAACACACTCAATTCCAGTCCTAGGAAAAATATAAACAATTATTTATATGAAAGTGTTTTATTGCACTTTTGGGTGCACATATTGTAAACTTCCTAAGCATAAGCTTTGGCTGATAATTTCACTATCACCCATGTCCTGAGACATGGAGAAAAACAGGAAATGTCCTTACACCCAAGCATGAGTTCTGATCTGGCTGCAAACCTCCATGTCCTTTCAGTACATCCCTGCCTGCATGAGGAGACTCCGCAGCTATGTGAAAAAGCAGCTGTAATGGGACAGAGAATGCCTCCTTGGTCAGGGGGCTTGCAGGCCAGCCTTCCTCTCCTGAGCCTTGGCCACAGGAGTATATCAAGTTCAAAAGCAGCTGAGCACTCTCAGGGAGCTGAGAGACTTAAAGTGACAAGTTGAACCCCAGCTCTGAACACTGTCCTTCACCTTGACAGTATCACACAACATAAAGCACAAGACTGAGGCTGGAAGAACTCACAGGCAGGAAACACAGGCATATCCAAAGTAAAACACAACTACAGGCTTAGGCTCTGCTGAACTGACTATGGAACTAAGAATCTGAGTCTCAGAAGGTGACCTTTGAGCTTTGTCTTGATAAATAAGCAGAGTGTATGGTTGGAGCTAGGTAACAGTCTTCTTATCCATGGGAAATGATGCATGAGATGGTAACCCATCACTCATGAAGGAGCTTCTGTATCACAGAGATGGTAAAAGGTTAATGTGGATATTGCAATCAGTGACCTAAACAAAAGACCAGGGAAATTACCTCAAAAATATATATCTGTAACCTCAGGACTTGGAAGGCTGAGGAAGATCCAAAGTTACAGACCAGCCTGAGCTACAAAGTAAACGCCCATAAGGAGAAAAGAGTTAAAAAAAGGGAAGGAGGGAAAAGAGAGAGGGAAGGAGGGAGAGAGGGCAGAAGGGAAAGGAGGGAGTTACATCTTGCAAGGAAGAGGGATCAAAATATTTCAAGTTCATGGTTTCAATAGATTTTTAAATTAGTAACCATGACAACAAAAACATCAATTTCCATCTTTAACGCAAAGAAAAATCAAATTTTCTTTTAATGAAAAGAAATTTTTCACCAAAACCTTTGGGCTAAATTCTACAGAAAATCAGATCAAATCTTGTATTTCTTGAAGAAGCCAAGTGTAAGAATAATAGTATCTCCCAAACACTCCTAAAAGTCTTACAAGCTCATACATGGCTCCCCAAGATACAGAATTAAAATAAGCTTAAACACTAATATACAGTAATTTTTCAAATACCAATTCTGTGAGATCATCAAACTTATTTTCCATCATTCTGACAGAAAATGAACCAATTATGTAATCATTCTTCAAGCTTGAAACTGGAAAACCAGGTCAACACACAGACTATCAAGATATTTATTTCCTTCAAGAAAACACACCTAGCACTCCAGGACCATCTTCATGAAACATTATGTATCAAAGAGGTATGACTCAGTTTTGAAATGTCAATTAGAAAATAAGAGACATAAATTTTTCTCTACAGCTGGTACAATCGTAGAAAATCTACACTGAACCAAAGTCAATTAGCAACACTGTAATTTGCCTGATTTGGTGGCTCATAAATGCCATCAAGACAGCTTATCAATATATTTCACTCAGCTGAAACTCTCTCTTTGTACCAATGACCTATGACATGTATAGACCAAATAGCACATACCCTGCCCTAACCCCTCATACCAGCTATTTCTGAATGTGTCCTCAACTATGCTGGACACATTTCCTGAAAACTACAGGCCATGTCCTCCATAAGCCTTCATATATATATTATATATACATATTATATATATTATGTGTATGGGCACATGTGCATGTGTGCATGTATATTTGGGTATATAACACATTTATATGTATGTGCATTGTGTGGATACTATATATTATGCACATATATGCATGCATACATTCCTTTCCTAATAAATAAGTAAAAAATGAGTAATAAATAGAAAATATTTTAACACCTGATTTTCTTTCCTTTTTCCAAAAGAATCTTGAAAAAACACTGAGTTAATTGCTGAAGAAACATTGAAGAAATTGCTGAGTTAGTAACACTTACATAGACATGAGAGAACACTTCCCAGATGCCTCACAGCCTGGCCCTGGCTGAGCAGAGAAGACTAGAAACATCCCCTGAAATCCCAAGACACAAGAAGTAGTAGGTCTGCAAACCCTCACCTGCAGAAAGAACCTGTAACACATCACTGCATTCTTCAGGTCTGTTTAACTTGACTAACTTGGCACCGTGACCTCTTTGTCCATAAATGTCTGGGACTAGCAGTCTAAATCAAGTGCCACCATTGCAGAAAAGGAGCTTCAATGGATGTCCTAGTTTATTAAAGTACACTGAAAAAATCTATCTTCTTTTGAGCCATTTTGTAGTCCTTCTTGAAATAGTTGAGGATCCCCTAGAATATCACAAAACTATAGTTCCAAATGTCTGCCCCAAATACAACAGCCTCTAAAATACATTAGCTTGGATCTTGTGGACCTTAGGGAGAATCACAGGCCTGAATTAAACTAGGTGAGACCTCAAATACAGTGAGTCTAGCACAGATTCACTGAAGTCTTAATTCCTTCTTCTTACCTTTCAAGTAAATCACTCCCTTTTACAATATCTCAGGATGCTGTATAAAGAACTCATGTTGTATATTACATTATGTACTTTCATGAACACATCAGCATGGTGAGGGAGTAGAAACTAGGACATAACTACTTGAGTGCATATAAACACCATGTAATCCCATAGCTACATTGTTTATTAAAGCAAATGAAACATTTGGCCAGTGCCTCCAGCTAGGGAAATCATAACCCACCAATAGGCAAGGGTTTAAACTAGAAGACTCCCCAGAATCCCATGGTAAACCCAGAGGATGACAACACGTCAGATGTCATTAGATGGGCAAGTTTTGTTCCTAATAAGTTTTGTACAGAGTCCAAACTAAATTTTGGGTCCTTTCAGTGGTTTAAGTCTTCCCAGCCTCCAGGTCCCTCCCTAAAGCCCATGAGAGTGTTGTGGAGTTGATCATCTCAGCCTTCAAGGTGTCTGGGTAGTTTCTGATTAATGGAACTTGTAGCTCTACTTTTTATTTTAATTATTTTACACAAGAAAATGATAAACTCTTAACTTACTAACCCTTTAGCCATAGCATTAAATCTTGTCATGACACTATGATGTGACAAATAGTTGTAGGATGTCGTAGTCAGTCACATGCTGCTGGGATGAATCTCCAAACCAGGCATAATTTTGGGGAGGAAAGTATTTATTGAAGTAACAGAACCAGGGGAAGTTAAGGAAAAGGCTGGCTCCCTTTCACAGAAGCAAGCAGAGAGAGAAACCCACCACCAGCACCTCAAGCAGGCACACTGTAACTCACAAAAATGCAGAACTGCCAGACTGGGTTCCAGCTTTTCTTTTGCATATCTATCCCTAGTATTTTGCATTCAATTAGAAATACCTCAGGGACAAGACCCCAGGAGGCCAGGCCAAAGTGACACTTCCTCTAGCCAGAGAGCTGGAGGCAATTCACAATTATGATAAACCTTTGGTTCTTTGGGGGGGGGCATTTATTTAAAACTACCACATAGGACATATCAAAAGAAATGTTACTGATAAATTTGCAGTGCTATGTTTTTATTAAGTTAAACAAGATGCAATGTTAGCTCTCTTACCTCACTGATGTCACTGGCATTGCTCCAGCAGATTTTCTTACATGAAGAAATGAGACCACATTCACCCCTCCACACTCACACCAAGAATAGAACATGCAAAAGGGAATATCTTTTGCATAGAAAGTTCCTGCATCACTCAAGTTCCCTAGGAAATTAAATACATGAAAACATGGACAGCCAGGTATGCTGATGAGCACCTGTAATGTCAGCACTCAGGAGGTAGAGGCAAGATGAATACCCTAAGTTTTAGATCATACTGTTCTACATTGTGAGTGCAAGGCAAGCCAAGGATACACAGAGAGGCATTGTCTTGAAAAAATTGAGAGCCACTCAGGATTTTTTTTAAAAACCTACTTTTACAATTTGCCAAAAATCTCCTTCTTGAACTATTTGTCTGTATAAAATATATGAAATGATGATAAGTGCTATTGTAGTTACTTTCTTGTTGCTGGGACAAACACCCTACCAGAAAGAGCTTATGTGAGAAAAGGATATTTTTCCAGGCTTACAGATTCCAGGGGAAACCTCATCATGGCAGAAGAAGCTGGCTCAGTTCCATAAATCCATAGCAGAGAGAGAAAAATCAACAAGAGCAAGCACCAACAGCCAGCAGACAAGAAGAGCCAGAGCTCATCCTGGCTCTCTACACACCCAGCAGTGCTCATCCCCAGTGAGGCCTCCTCCAGAAGGCTGCTGGTGACTTCAGTAAGAAGCTTAACCTCAATCAAAAATCCAAGCAAAATCCCTATGGAGACCAAGAATCTGGACTCTAAGGGGAAGCTTCCACTAAACATGGGCCTAAAGAGAGGCTACACCCACTATAATCTCACAAAAAAACAATGCTTATGCCATTGAGTGTCTGCTGATACCACTTTCCATTGGCAAATCTTTTTATTTTTCAGAAGGCAGCAAGAAGTGTGGACAACCTAGTTCTACCAAAAAGACCACAAATGCTAGCTGACTCCCTGGCAGGAGATAAACCACCCTCACACATCAGCTAGGACCCAGGTGAAACCACAGAGGAAGTGGAGAGATGAGCAAGATGCTGCTTTCACAGTGAGCCTGACAATCTATGCCAGGGTAATGGAGACAGACACCAGGATACTCAAAATAGTCCAAAGCAGAAGTCTAGAAGCTTCTAAGAGCTCAACACTAAAGCAGACTTAAAACTCACCCACCATGGCTCAAGGAACTTTGCAGAAGAAGGGGTGGAAAGATTGTAAGAGCCATGGTGGGGAAAATATCCAGAGGCATTGCCCCATCCCCAATGGCTGCTGCTTGCACAACACATAGCCCTCATCCCATGGAGCATTCCAGCAATCCCACTGAAGGGAAACAGTGCTACCAAAGCCTAACTTGTTCATACAAAGTATCGTCAAAATGTACCTTCAAAACAGGTGTGGTAACACATACCTGTAATTTCAGCACTAGGGAGACTAAGGCTGGAGAATCATGGCTTTCAAGGTCACACTGGGCTACATAACAGTATCTTATCTCAAAATAAGTAAATAAATACACTCCCAGGTATAACAGCAGTAAAACAGACCAGGCATATAATCAAAATTGGAGAGAAGTTCACTTCAAAGTAGTGCTTGGGGAAAGTCTACACATAAACTAGTGATTACCAGCACCTACGGTAGCTTGTTCACTACCATGGAATTACACCAGGCCTGGTGAAGTGATTTGTTTTCACTGCTTAAAGTTTCTGATGCTCATGATCTGGATAGGATGATGCTTCACAAATTTTTAAAACTTGTATGTATTTTTAAAATTAAAATAAAATTACTTTTATTTTTTAAAAATTATAACCAAAAGGCAGTAGTAATGATATTATTGTTGAAATTGATAAATATTTCCAAATACAGAATTACTTCATAGCATGATAAGTAGAGTTATACTAAATTTGCACTGGTCTATTTCCATAGTATGCTTTTGTTCTTCCTTTCAGAACAGTAGGCCAAAATAATCATGAATAAATATCATCAAGTATGCTAGTTTATGAAGCAAACCTATGTTTTCAATACCAGTAGCATATTAATATAAAATTTTAAAGCAAAAATTTTAAAATATTTAACATACTGCAAAAAAAAAATCTGAGGCTATGGAGGACATACATTCACATTCAAGCCACCACAAGTACTTTTTAATGCCATAATGTTACATTACTTGCTTTTATGTTGTTTACTGGAGCAGAATTCATTTTAATTCATTATGTGATTCTGGGGATTGAACCTCACACACACTAGGCAAGTGCCTTACCACAAGTGATGGACCACGAAGGTATATTCCCAGCCTGTAAGTTTTTGACATTTTTAACTACTTTTTTCTAAGACTAGTTATATGGCCTCTGAGGCACCTGAGTGAGTATAGTAGAAACAATATCAGCCTTTCTCAGAGTAATCCTCATGATCATCCACAATGGACCTTAGTATCTTCGAAGACACAGGAGATATGGAAGAATAGCTACTATGCAAGGATTGACCACTTATCTCTGTCATGAATTCATTTCATGCAATCATTTACTTTTATGTTCTGTTTTTATGTTTGTTTTTTGAGTATGGTCTCACTCTAGCCCAGACTGACCTGGAATTCATTATGTAATCTCAGGGTGACCTTGAACTCACAGCTATCCTAACTCAGCCTCCCAAGTGCTGGGATTAAAGGCATGTGCCTCAATGCCTGGCAATCATTCACTTTTTTTGAAATGTGTGATGTACAAAAAGTCTCATGCAGTGGCCCATCTAACCTTACCAACCAACCATAGGCTGATGGATGAGATCCTGACAAGAGAGGAGCCACCACAGTCATATCAGGGAGGATCCATAGGAAACTCAGCAGACAATGAATGATGAACAAGGGACCTATAACCACAGTCATTCAATCAACACAGGATAGGCCATTGAGACAGGAACCAAGGATTTTCGACACAAGGACCTCTAAGCTCGCAACATTAAAGCAGCCTTA
>PVHP010002738.1:0-10806 GCA_004024765.1 Zapus hudsonius | reverse complement strand
AGGGGGGAATTGGGGAAGTCGGGATAACAACGCATGGTTTGCCCACTAAATAATGTAACTCATTATGGATAATAAATATTAAAAAAAATAAATAAATAAAGCATGAAATGCTGTGACAAAAAAAAAAGTCTCATGCTGACTTCATCAGGGATGTGTTTGTTGTACACTAAGCCTGCTACATCTAATCTGTAGTAAGCATGGCATCCCAACTCATTAGTCTGTGACTAAAATAAGAATAACCAGGACTAAGTGAGATCCTTTTGTTTTGTTTTGCTTGTTTTGAAACAGGGTCTCACTCTAACCCAGGCTGGCCTCAATCTCACAGCTACCCTTCTACCTCCCTCCTGAGTGTTGGCACTACAGGCTTTCATCACCACACCCTTCTAACTCACACACCTGGCTCTAAGTGAGGTGCTTGGGTTCTTGCTATAAGTAAAATGCTTGAGCAATGTGTGAACATTCAATATCCATTTTGCAATTTATATTCCTATTGCTTCCCTTTATTACTACTTGTGTTTTATACAGTGGAGATAATTATTAGAAAAATTATTTTTATATACAAATATTAAAGACATATACAAATGTCATAGCTCACTCGGCATATTCCCTGTTCATTTACACAACCCTGTGAAGGACTTGAGAATGTCCTGTCCTTTTTTCAGGTTTGAGAACTAAACGCAGGCTTCCCTCCCGTAAGACTTGTCCCAAGTTCACTACTAGGGAAGTACTATCCTACTTCTCCTGGCTTCTACCAAACATAAGACACTTGCCTGCCTGGCCTTCTGTTAAGTGCCTAATTTCCTGTCCCACTCCCATTGCCTGGGCAGCTTCCAGGCTCCAAATCCCAGCTTGACCAAGTGGAAACCTTTGCCCGGCTCCTGCCAGCACCTTCCAATAAACTGCCCTATTTACAGCATACCAGATAAATCAACTCAGATAAATCCTCCCTTTCCTCAATCAAGGACTGCAAACTATTGAACCCTACCATGCTCAACTTTCAATTTCTCAGATATTTTTTCATTATTTTACCATCTGCCATGCATAGGAATGTTAGTAGCACTTGGCATTTTCAGCAAATGGAGTAAACTGGCAGTTCCAGTCATCTAAAGTGTACTGCGTACCTTGAAGGCTGAGAAGACTGACCCCTCAACATCTTATGGACCCCGAGATGGGGAAGACTTAAACCACTAGAAGGAGCCCAGACATAGTTTGGACTCTATGCACAAAGGGAGCTTCCAAGGTGCTATATGAGCTGTCAGTCATGGGAACATTCTGACCCTCATCCTCACACAGGGCCACCCACTCACAATGGGTATGTATCCAGATGTGGTGGCATGCTAGAGTCTTCATAACAAAGAACCATCAAAGGAGCTCCAGAAACAGAAATGTATCATCTCACAGCTCTGCAAAGTATCAACAGGCTGAGACGGAGGTTTGACTCAGGCCTCTCTAGCTTCTTGGCTGTAGAGACATCTCCATCTGTATGTGACGTTCTTCTTATGTGTCTGTGCCCATATTTCCTCTTTGTAGCCTTCTGTCACACTGGGTTGTCAATCCTCCTCCTGTCTGACCTCATCTCAACTAACTGATCTACAACACCCTGATTTCCAAAGCAAGTCAGGGCTTAGAACTTCAACACATGAATTTTGAAAGGATGTGAGTCAACCAATAACACTAGGGAAAAAAATCTATAGATACCTGGAGATGAGCTGAGAAAGGGCCTGGCACACAGTAGCTGGTACTCAATAAACTTGTTAAATAAGTAAATATATAGATGAGTAATCCTTCCTGAGTGCCAATGGAGAAGTAATTTGTTTGAGGTGATGTGGTTTCATGAACCACTATTGAAAAGAAAAGCAGATGCTGTATAAAACTTTCTGGAGCTATTTCTTGAAAGATTGAAGCCCTCCACACTGTCTGATCACAGCAGAAGGCTCTGATTTTGATGTTGAAGTGTTATAAATAGAACTTAGTCTTATCCTTCAAAATGTCATATACACTTTTAAAAAAAGATTTTGGTGTCATATAAGAGTCCCTGAATAATTCAATGTATAAGAAAGGGAGACTACAGAGAACAATATTATAATTAATTACATATGCAAATGGTAGGCTAAATTTAGCTGCACAGTTACATGCCTAATCATAGTTGGCAAAGGTTGGAAGCCACACGCTTGAACTGCAGAGCAGGCCACCTGCCTGGATGGAGTGCTCAGACACCATCGGGAATCTTACAAAAGACCACTCGAGCTCCACATGCAAAGAACCTGGGAGAACTGTACTGTATGTGCCAAGGCTTCCCAGCCCCAAAGTTTTGTTATGTGACTTAGATTCAACCTTCCTAGCACAAGGCAAACACATGACACAGCAAGAAACAGCAAGGAAAACTCTGAGATGAGTACAGCCAATAGGAAGGACACTAGCCTTCACATGGACCACAAAGTATGGGAATGGAGCAACTTTATTGCCATTGCTACAAGCCAAATGTAGCTTAATGGGATGCCATTACTTCTTATATATAAGCAAAGTCAGGAGAGTTCTGGTTTATAGCAAAAGCTTGCTACTGTTCTTTCCTCAACTCTGAAGCAATCAGCTCATTGCACTTATGATTAAAGGCCACCATCCATTGTTCTGGAGTGCATGTGGGACACATAGGATAGTAATTTACATATGGATGATGATACAGATACAAATAAAGAAAAACATACAGAGATAGACAGAGATATGCACAGACATGTGCTAAGTATACACATCTGTATATAAGTGTGTATGTGTCAGTCTACATGTATAGACTAATGAAAGCCCTTTACAGAGCCCCAAACTGCTACTGAATATACTTTTGAAACTATATTGAAGCATATTATCAGGGTATTTTTGAGAGTACCTAACCAAGTGTATAGCTTCCATTGTCAAAACGTATACATGTCTGTATGTGCACAAATGTGTATTACAAAGAGAATTGATTTAAGAATTAACCATAAATACTTGGTTTGAATACCAGTTTTGCTATTAATAAAAACGAAAGAGACAACTCTGCTACCTAAACTACAAGCATAATATGGGAGACATGGTGTGAAAGCACCTTGAAACTGATTTTTAAAATACGATTCATGAGATATGGGTCAGAAACAGTAGCTGATAGGCAATAAAGGTTGCAGGTCACTTTGCGTTTATACAGGTGGAGACACAACTGACCCCTCCTGAGCTCGCAGATACCATGGGTGCATTCCAAGTGTGCATGCAATCAGGACTGCTATCAAGCTGTTGCATAATTACTTTTGCAGCCAACTGGGGTTGTCCCACAGAAAACAGTGAGTTCTAGTCCCTCTTCTGGATCCCAGGCAGCTCCAAATTAGCCTCCCCATACCCACATGCATGCGCTCACATAATCTTAAAGGAGAGGGATTTGAGTTGCTAATTCCCTGTTAGGAGGGTATGCTCTTTGAAGGGAAATCTGCAAGGGAAAGCCAGGGAAAATGGGAATCATTCTCTCAATAGCATCTTCTGTTCTCTACATGTCCTACACATATGTAACCATGTCTCCTTGGATGGGGCTGAAGATGGCACCTTCATCTGGAAATACACCGCAATTCTGACTGTGACTACCTCATTTCCTATTCCCCTTCTCCCTTCCACACTGAATTCTTTCCCCACACAAGGGGAAATAAAACTCCCTATGGAACCAGCATGGCATTCTTCAAACAGCCTTTAGAGAATAGGAGTCCATTCATATCCTGGGTATATGGAAAGTTCAAATGCAGAGAAATTTGGACCATTCAAACGTGTTAGGATATCTGATTCTTACAAGATAACTATAAAGCTAAGTGCACCAATTTGCAAGTCATGAGGCTGAACTACATCCATTCCTGGACTGCCTGACCTTGACCTGCCCCTTCATTACTTTGGATTGTGATTTTTCTTCAGGAAAATGACTAAATTGAAATCTACAGCTCTAACAGTGCTTGATTATATGCTAATAAGTAGGTTAAGCAAACCTTTAATGACTGCTAATGATAGATATATACATAGATAATAGGTGATAGATATAGATAGATGATAGATACATAGATAGATTAGATAGATAGATACATACGTACATAGATGATAGATGATGATGATGATAGATAGATAGATAGATAGATAGATAGATAGATAGATAGATAGATAGATAATAAAGAAGACAGAAAAAAGCTGAAACTCAAGATTCAATTTATGTGTACTGTTTTAATTTTAATTTTAATCAGGTAAATTTGACAATTGACATTGTTTTTTGTTAATTTGGAGTTAACATATAACTTCCTATATGGAATCATATGTAATAATTTTCAAAAAAAATCAATGAAAAATATATATTTAACAATGTAACCACACAGAATATAGTTTTAATGAACTTGAAGTATAAGCCTTCTCAAGTTCATTATAAACTAAAAATTTCATTACCTAATGAATCTTGATGTGCTGGTCAGAAGCTTTTGATAAATTCTAGTTATTAGTTTTTTTCTATATTTGCATGTAAGATTATGACAAGTAAAGGTTACTGAACATTTGGACTACTGCCAAAGTATTTCACTAATTTTAATAGGAGCTTCATGTGTTTTATAGATGAGCAAGACATCAAAACCCAACAAAGCTAAAGCCCACATCTGATTTACAACTGGTATCACTAAATTTATGATTCTTCAAATTCTTACTAGTTTGTGATTCTATGACTCATAAAGAATTGTCGGGCTGAGGAGATGGTGCAGTTAGTAAAGTGCTTTCTGCAAAGCAACATGAGGAACCATGTTGGAAACCCAGTACATATGTAAGAGCCAGGCTCAGTGGCAGCCACCTACAATCCTAGAGCTCAGAGGCAAAGACACATGGCTACTTAGTGCTTGTGGACCAGCGAAGCCAGCTGAGAGTGAGAGAACCTGTCTCAACACAGACTAGTGAGGAATATAAGCAAAGCCAGCCTCTGGCTTCTCCATGCAGCCACACACATGTGCATGCATGAACATGTATACAACCACATTAACACACACAAGGAATAATGGTTCATTCTGATTTGTTGGATCACATTCATTTACACACATGCCCAACTACCTCATATTTTGTTTTCAAATCCAAAGGTTCAAAGTGATCTCCACATTTCTGCAGCCTAGTTTATACCAGACAGACCAAATTTCTGTGGGTGGATCCAAACTACAGTAGTCAGATCCAGTCCTGACTCTACTGAGCCTAAGGATCCAATCAGAACAAAAGTACCCAAGCACTAAAGCACACAAAGACAAATGCACCGAGTACTTTTCCTGTCAGCATTGACTGGAATTTTTAAAAATGGGCTGGAGATGTGCCTTCTAGGAAGAGCTGGGCAGTGCTGCACCAAACACCTACATAATACTTCCTAAATGTCAGCTGAGATATGCATAGCATTACCTGAGCAGTTCACTCAGTAGCTTAATACTTGCAACTGAGCAACATGTAGCTGTAATTGCCTGAGACCTCCTCTACCACAGACTGAGGCTTTGAGAGAAGCAGAGGAAGTGGATAATCTATTCCCCCTCTCAGAACCCAGATCACATTCACTACTGTGAGTGGGAAAGACATGCACACCTGTCCATCAAAATACCAACACATAATGTGTCCCTGTGGCTTTAGGGATTCCCTTAAGTGCTGTCATTTGAGTGACTCATGTTGACTCACAGGTGTTTATGAAGATGGAATGTTTTCGTGACCACTGAATGGACTCATGAGATACACATACATAATCTTACAAAAAATTATCCAAAACTTTGCCTAAAATTCAAAGTCTTATACTTATAAATAAAATTGTAGTTCAAGATTTCATCTCCTGTTTACTGATTTCCTTAGGCATTAATTTTACAAAAGTAATAAATATATGATGACAACATAGAACTCTGATAACTTCAGAAGATTTAATACATCTGGATTTCCATACAAATCTGTAGATAAATCATTTCTAAGACATACATTGTGACTGTGTTCTGATTCCATATCATTATTAAAGAAATGAGTGTGCATCCATTCTCATGCTGTCTAATTTCTACCTCATTCCAGTTGATCACACTTAAAAGAAAATCTTACCATCTGATATTAAGAGCAAATAAAGATCTAAGGAAGAGAAATGGTGCATTGACCTCTTTGGTTCTTGCTTTTCCTACAAAGTGATTTATTTTTTCGTTTTTGGTTTTTGAGGTATGGTCTCACTCTAGCTCAGGCTGACCTGGAATTCACTATGCAGTCTCAAGGTGAACTTGAACTCATGGCAATCCTCTTACCTCTGCCTTATGAATGCTGGGATTAACAATGTGAGCAAAGTGACCCTTTTTGACAGCAATGCTTAAAGAGGCAACAACAGTAACTCCAAAGTCTAGAGTTTTCTGAGGATAACACAAATCTGTTCATATTTATTCCATTGTTTTTCCTGTTTTCTCCAAGAATAGTTAGAAAGGTTGCTGCAATGTCAATTTATAAGTTACTGTTAAGACCATGTTAGCACCTGGCTGCAGTTGAGTGTGGAACCTTTTGAGCTGCATTAGTCACGGATTATTTTAAAGAATACCTGGAATTCTGAGTCCTCAACCAAATCAAGGTTATATACCTAGTTACAAAAGACTTATACAAATGAATTTTTATCATTCATTAACCTGCTGCACTGCCCTGTCTTTGATGATATTGATGAAGTATGTAACTCCACACTGTTACAAAATCTGTTTCATAATTTTCATGTGTTAGCTAACAAATACATGCAGAAAAAAGGCCTGTTACACAATTCAAAAGTCATTGGAATTGCATTGGAAAAGACACTGAACTCAGCATGAAACTAAAACCACAGTATTCGTATAGTAATCTAGGTGAAATTTACTAAGAATCTTATCTTTAAAAAAAATTTTATTAGCTTCTTCATGTCTACCGAAAGTAAGGTCTCCCTAGTGTTCCTTTCATTTTCTCAGCCTTTGAGCATTGTAGAACATGGGTTTCATAACCATCACTCTATCAGTCAGGAAAGAATGGTATACACTGACCTAGAAGGAAGGCAGAGTCATACTTTAGGGGACTGTAATTCTGGTTGTGAGAGCAATTAGTTCCTCTCTTGTGTTCACTGAGCATCAAAATAGTGCTTAACAGGGTTTGTTTTTGTTTCCTGGGGGTTTTGTTGTTGTTTTGTTTTGTTTTAGCTGGCATATAGAGATCTATGTTTATTCATTCTGGCAATTTCAAGTAAAATGTGTTTGGTTTCTTAAATTCCTGATCCTCTCCTCTCCCCTCTCCTTCTTACTGTTTTTGATATTGCAACTCTTGTTTTCTTTTTTAATACTGAAATGTTCCTGCCTCTAGCAGTCTAGGCACTCCAACTGCATACTGGTATCAATGCCCAAAAGAACTATGAGATGAATCAGGGTTACAGTGAGCAGGGATGTGTTCATGTGCTTATGTGTTATCATGTATGATGCATGACACTGTATGTGCACAATGTGCACACCACACACATTTGGAAGCATGACCATATATTTCCATGTCTTATGTTATTGGGAAAAGATAAGGCATGGTGATGTCTTTACAACCAAGGACACTAATCATAGGTAAGGTATTCTATGTGCCTGGCACCATATCCACACCTTCATAGAAGAGTGATGTAAATCAGGAGCTATGGACCCCAGGCATTGAGGGAGGGAACCCTCTCTCTGGGACCCCACATAATGCTAGTAAGAGCATGCTAGTGTAACCACAGATGAGCTAATGAAGCAAACACAGTACATAGACACAATATAGTTTTATTCAGCCATAAATAAAAATGAAATTATTTCATGTGCTTAAACATGGCTGCAAATGGAGTTTATCATAGTAAATGAAATAAATCAGACTCGGGAATGCAAGAGTTGTTGTAATCTGTAAATCACACCCTAGATTGTATAGAGATACATAAAATAATATACATGCACATAGATGGCATGAAAGCAGAAAAGACCCTTGAAGAAAAAAAAATTGCTGCCTTGGAATCAGGTTGTGAGAAAGGCTGTACTTATTCTGCTAGTTTTGTTAAACTGGCAAACTCTCCCCAACACCAACATTCTGAACAGCCCATCCTTTTCTTTTCTCTTCCATCTGCCAACATTTAAATTATCTACTTTATCTGTCATGCTTAATTTTCATTTTGTCCATTTCTCTTGCCTGCCCTAAATTGACTATAAGCTCAATGAAGGCATGGGTTTGTTTGTCTTTGTTCAAGGGTTCATTGATGTAACCCGGGTGTGTGTAGACAGTCATTGGTGCAAACAAACATGATGTGTTTGCTCAATAAATTTAAAATGCCAATAATTTTTTCCACATCCTCCAATGTACACAGGTGATTTTGATTCTTGAAAGCAAATAAGCAGCTTCTTGGTGGGTTTCTTCACAGAAAAAGCTCTATATGTCTGAGTGGGCATTCTTAAGAGAGAAGAAACACTTATAAGAGTGAATGTAAGATTAATCACTATCACTGTGAATATTTTCCATGTTCTAAGACTAATCTCAAATAATAACTAACTGAAAACATAATAAGAAACCCAGAAATAATAACCGAATGTCAAATGCAAATACCCAGAGAGGGGGAAAAATATCTATTCACTGAAACATGACAGGCAGTCAGACTATGAAAATTCCATTAAATATCCCACAGGTATAAGCTTCACAATGCCAAGCAATGCTCAGAATAATTAGGCCAGAAGTAGAGAATTATTCCATAGCCTAAGTTCAATTTAAATAAATTAAAACCAAAGGAAGAATGCTGACCTCGTTCTTGTGATTTCCATGGCCTTGTAAACTATTTTCTTGGCACAAATTAATCAGTAAACACATGGGAAAGAGTGTAAATATTTGGCACCTCTTTCTCAATACTGAAGAACAACAAACACATACCTTATTCTCTCTCTCTCTCTTTCTCTCTCTCTCTCTCTGTGTGTATGTGTGTGTAGTGTAGACACATATGTGTATGCATGCCCATATGTATGTGAGTCCATGAATGTTTGCAGGTGTTGGTGCACTCCTGTATGGGTACATGTGGGGGCCAGGGGACAACTTGAGGTGTTTTCCTCCAATACCCTCTACATCGCTTTTTGAGACAAGGTCTCTCGCTGTACCTGGAGCTCACCAATATGGCTACTCAGCTAGCCAGTAGGCTCCAGGGATCCTCCATCTCCACTTCTCCAGCGTGCATGCCATTGTACCCAGTAGATGCTGGTGATCCAAAGAGGTCTTCATGCTTGCATGGCAAGTACTTTACTAACTAAGCCACCTTCTCATTCCTGTGTCTATTGAACTTAGTTATGAAGTGGCATTGGGGTGACTTGATTGACATACATCGAAGAAAATAGTTTAAAATGATTAGAAGTTACTTAAAACTTAATCTGATATTTCAATCCTATATTAAATAATAAATAAGAGGAAAAGGAAAGGGGTCAAAATGCATCAAAAATGAGGAAAATGAATTTTCCAGAGTCTTGAAAATTGTGAATGAAAAGGCTCATGAAGACTAAAATGTGTAAAACTGCACATTAGTTGAATATGAATGTCAACAAAAGTGCGGATAACCCACTTTTCCCCCACAGAAGACAGACTTGAGGGAAGGTTCTGTCTAGCTCACATGTGGAACCAAAGAAATAGCTCAACCAAACCCAGGATAAACACAGCACAACCCCAAAGGCTCAAAGCAGAGGAATTAAAGGATGCCTAGCTGTCCAACACCAGTGCTCATATTTCAAGACATCTTCATCCAAACCGAGTTCAAAATACAAGGTAGTAGCATTCTGGGTGTAGGACGGGCTTTCTGTTCCTCCAGAATGACATGATACGTTTAAGTACTTACATCTGCTATGTTTAGTAACATCCATGAAAATCTAAACTCATACACACAATTCCACACATGTGGCTTCTTCATGACACATCTGTTAAGGTACAAGGGTCAGCTTAGAGGAGGGAGGGGACAGGGGAAATGCCAGAACAACATGTAACCATGTAAAAGTCAGCACTGGGCAGTACTGTTAGCATATACCAGCCCTTACATTAGTCTATATGATATAACTGTTAAATTACTAAGTAATGCCTCTAACTCCAAGTAATTTCCTTAATTCAAATAAATTGGATTCAGCAAGGTTGACAAAACTCTTATGTAAATCATTTTTATCTGATGGAAGACAACTATACCATTATCCTAAAAACAGAAGAGATAAAAATGGGGTTATTTACAGAAAGAAAAAACATGTATTTGTATATGTATATATATGCATGTATGTTTATATGCATGTATATATGAATATGGATACAAGGGACATATAGAAACTGGAAGGATCAACAAAAAAGTGCTATCACCAATAGGCTGTGCTCTGAGGATCTCCAGATCCACAAGGGGAGCTCTTCACTATTACTAGAGGTAGGAAATGAAGAAATTCATGAGCCTCCCTTCATCTCAAGCCAAAGCACAAAGGTTCCTTCCCCATCCATTCTACCTTCTGAAATTAAAGGGACTGGGACCCAACTCTTCCATTTTGCTTAAATTTTAACATATAAGAAACATCTACAGCTTACACAGGTTGCTGTATCAAAGACCAAAGCCCATTATAAGTAGATTTACTATGTATCCATCTACATATGCATTTATAAAATAATTTTTACACATATTCTGCATAAGTTGTGTGATGAGAACTTTATAACATCCCCAACAATTCCCACAAGTAGCTATAAAACTGTTGATGAGCTGGCTAAGGAGGATGCAATTTGGCTGTCAGATAAGATGCTCTATCTTCTTTGTAAACTTTTATTTTTTTT
>PVHP010002737.1:0-85792 GCA_004024765.1 Zapus hudsonius | reverse complement strand
TGGCTGGCTGAGACAGGGCAATGACGGTGGTGTAGGAAGATGCAGGTGACACATGAAGCTGTGGGTGGGCACCAAGTGTGGCTTTTGGAGACTAAATGTCTCCAGTATTCATGATTCACGAAGGCCTGTGGCACCCTCCATGGCTGTCGCCATTCGTTGGTAATGAGCTTTTTCAAACTGTAATTTGTGTCTCCTAATTACCAAACAAGTGCCTAGTGGCTCTGATTAAACTGGAGGAACTCCGGATGTTCCTTTTTTGGGAGCAGGCTGTGGCTTCCAGGGCCGCTAACTGCCTACCCAAGTAACCTCTGGAGCAGGTGGGAGGTTCTCAAACAGCACCTCGGTGTGAGTGCTTTGGTTTTCTGCTAATTTGGGTAAGGGGTTCTCTGAGTATCTTTGGTGTCCCTTTCTATAGAATGGGACAGCTGGACTTTGTCCCTGATGCCCTGTGGAGCTGAGATACACACATGGACCCTCAGCTCCCACCAGCCACTTAGTCCTGTGTGGACTGTCTTGCCTATTCTTGTAGGCATTGAGCTGGCAGGAAGACCCAAAGGTTGGCTCTCTGCCACTCTAAGCTCACTCCCCAGCTCGGCACCACCACCTGGGTTCTGTTGTAGGCTATCTGCTGGTGTGACAGAGCCCCTGCCTGCCCACCACCACCCAAGGTTTATGGAGGAGCCCAGTCCTCACACCTCCTCTTGCTGTGGTCAGCTCCTGACCATGGTGAATGCCTGGGCTGGCAGCTGAGCTAGGCTATGGGGCTCGGAGAGTGGATTCCTGGGTAGAAGCCTCACTTCTAGTAGCCTTGCACCCTACTGCATCCCCTTGGTCCAAACAAACAAACAAACAAAAAAACACCCCTTCTCTGATCCAGCTATCCTGTCTCTATCTACCCTGGGGAAATTTTCACCACCATCCATCTGAGGTCTGCAGGTTCTGTAAAAATGGCTTCTTCTTCCTACCCCTCCTTCCAGACAGAGACTTGGGGGTGAATCTGGGACAATAGAGTCAACCTCAGGGTTGTAGGAACTCCTGCCCTGCACTGTTCTTCCTGCAGGATGGGGACCCTTTTGAGGACACTGTGTTCCTAGTGATGGCAATAGGCCAATGAGGACATCATTGCTTTCTGTCCCCTCCCAGCCTGCTGGGCAGTAGGATTGTTTGGGGCTTCTGAGATGCATCCCCCACCAAGGGAACTGACCAGCGAGCCCAGAAAGCCTGGCCCTTCTGCTCACCATTTGCTCCCCTAAGGAGGGGGGAGGTATTCATCAGAGTATTCATCAACTTTATTCCTTGCTGGTGTGGACCCTGAGCCTGGGCCCTGGCGGGAAAGTCCTACCTACACATCCCTGAACTTCGAGTCCTCAGCCTCGAGGTCTTTTAGACCACCTGGGTCTCCTCATCAGATCCTGGAGCCCCCACAGTTTGCCGTCTCCTCTTGTTTTAGCTTTTTGGGTAGTGAAAGCTTCACCTACAGATATCACAGCTGGCACCCCCCCAAAAAAAACCCAAGAAAACAGAAAAGAAAGGAAAGAGGACCACCTGCCAAGGTCATGGTGTCTGGAACTCACTCCATCATGTAGATTTTTCTGTTCTTACACTCATTTTTCTAGGCTCTTCCACAGTGGCAACGATGCTCATCATTCCTCCTAAATCGCTAGCTAAATTAAGGCATTTCCCTACTCAGCTGAGCATTGGGGTCCTCATTGTCTTGATTATAAGTCTAGGCCTAAGGAAAGGGGCTAGGGCAATGATTGCTGCAAGCCAGGCTGTGTGGTACTGGGTACTGGCATCTCTTGCTGGATATGCCAGCCCCTAGGAAAGCCCTGCCTGGTGTCTGTGGCATAGTAATGTCAGTAGCTCCTTCTTGAATGTCCACCTGGTACCAGTGTGGTCTCTTCAGAAGCTCCCAACAGGACTGGAGCTGTAGCTCAGTTGGTAGAGTGTTTGCCTGGAATACGTGAAGCCCTGTGTTTGATTCCCAGCACCACATAAACTAGTGCCTGTAATCCCAGCACTCAGGAGGTGAATTCAGGAGATCAGAAATTCAAGGTCATACTCAGCCACATAGGGAGTTCAAGGCCAGCCTGGGATACATGAGTCCCTGTCTCAAAACAAAAACAGAAGTTCTCCATAGCTCCCCTTACCCCATGGCAGTTGCATCTGTGGAAACTCAAGCCCAGACCACCAGGGTGGTTCCCCTGAGGCTCTGCCCACCTTCCTGGTTCTGCTTCCTGCACACCTCTGGGCCCCTTTCTGCTAGAGGAATGGGTACAGGTGGAACAGATGCCCCCCCACCTAGGCTGGCCCCAGCCAGGCAGAGCCAGGGCTTGGCAGCCTTGGGAGGCTCTATGTCCTTTGCCATTGCTTCTCTGTGGGCACCACAGAACCCCTCTTCTCTTGCTGGTGGGGAGAAGCAGGAGAGGCTCTGGCAGTAGGCTCTGTGATCCTCATAGATCCTGATCTCAGTCCTTCCCTCTTGCATGGGGATACTGAGGCTGAAGAGGGCTGTGCACTGTCTGGGAGCATTTTCAGTTGTAAAAATAACGTAGGGAAGAGAAGCGGGTGCAGGCATTGGCAGACAGGTGAGCATTAGACTACCCTAGGCAGGTGTGTGCCTGTCATCTGGTTAAGCCTGCTCCAGAGTCCCCTTCTGGCAGATGAGGGAAAGAGGCTCAGAGTCCCCAGTGCTTGGGCCATAACCCCTTACTCCTTAGGCTGTCTTTGCATAGGGAGCAGTGGGTGGTGGGTAGGTGGGCCAGCAGGTACTGTGTGTGGGGTCTGCACTGGAATGAATGACTTTCTCTGTTTGTAGGGGAAGGGCAGGTTAGGCCGGGACTGCTGTGTGCCAGGCAAGAGCTGCTGGGAGGCCCCATGCTCCTGGCTGGGAGATCCTTGCTCTTCTTGCTGGCTTAGTGCTTTAGCACAGCACCAGCCTGGGGCTGTGCTAGAGTCTAGTGGCTGGAAATGAGTGGTCTGTCTCCTGCCTAGAGACTTCTGTATGTGGACTGGGGACAGGATAGTTGGGACCAGTTTAGGTCTATTCTTGGTGGGTATGAAACCCTGGCCCAGGGCAGCTCTGGAGAGCTGGGTACATAATTTGGCAGAGTTCTTTCTTGGAAGGGAAAAACCCCTCTGAGGCTACCCCCATTCACATGCCTACTTTCTGAGAGTCCTATGGCTTAGCCAGTGGGAAGTATGCCCAAAGGCCTATGTTGCTACGTAGGAAAGAGGAGAGTGTGTGTGTGTGTGAAGTGTGAGCTCATAGGCAGAGTGACCCACTAGATAGTGGACCAGGAGAGTCAGGCACTGTGACCCTGAGTGTTTTCCTGTCAGAACCTAGAGGGTTACATGTTATCTTCCAGCCATCTGTACCCCTCCTTTCTTGGCAGTTGGGGTCAGCATTTGTTTAGCATCTCAGGCCAGCCCCTAGGGCCTCACTGCAGACCTGTGGAGAGGTATACTCTCCAGAGACAGGCTTCAGGGCCCCTACAAGCTTGTTTGCAGTGAGTTTGGGGAAGACACCTGGACATAGTGTTGTGTGGATGTTTGTGTGTGCATGTGCACAAGAATGCACGCACACAGGCACTCCTGCTCAAGAGAGGAGGAGTTGCGAGACCTTTTCCTCTGCTGCTGCTGGCTGCTCCTCCCCCCTCCTGTTTCAGTGGGCCTTGGCATGGGCCCAGGAAGTGCACGTGATTGGCTGTTCCCAGCTTCCTCAGCAGGGTGCTGTTGCTCCTGTCTCTCCCTGGCCACATCTGGAATGAATTACATCAGGTGTCAACTGCAGGCTGGCCCTGTGGTGGCTCCCAGCAGGAGTTGAAGGAGCCCCCCTGTCCAGCACCCCTGGAAGCTGTCCCTGGGCCATTCCCCCATGAGCAGCCAAGGCCAACCTGGAAGGGCCTGGCTGGGTGGGGTGGGGTGGAGAGGAAGCCTGGCCCTCCTGGGGAGGATCCGGGTGAGGCTGGAGAAACCATCTCCTTGGCTGGCTTCCTGCTTCCAGAGCAACCAAGAAGTTCATTGTGGAGTGGGGAGGGCCCCAGAGACTACCACAGAGCATCTTCCTTTTCCATTTCAAGAGGAACTCCTAAAACGTCACTCTGGCCATAGATGGTTGAGGACAGAACTCAGCAGAAGTCAGGCACATCTCCCAGCGGGGAGCCAGTGGAAAGTTTCTGCCAGTTTCTGTGTCCCTTTGGGTTCCTGTGGGAGGGGCTCGGGGTCAAGTGTCTCTTCCAGCATCACGCAGGATCTGGGGTCCTTGGGGGCATTCTCAGCCTTTACCTAGCACTGGGCCCATCATTGAATTGCTTGACTGATGGAGACAGGAGTCACATAACCATAAAATTCTATTTTGTGCATAGTTGAGTGGGTTTGATTGTATTGTGAGCCATTCCACCACTAGCACAACCAACTTTCAAAGTCTGTGCCATTTCCATCCATCTCCAAAGGACATTCTGGGGCCAGCAGCAAACACCCCCCACCCCCTTAGTCCTAGGAGCCACACTGCTCTTTTCTTTCCCGTGGACCCCTGTCCCACCTATGTTACTTGACTTGGTCTTTAGGGCAGTCTGCGGTGAACTGGGCTGAGGTTTCACCCCTTGAAAGTCCCCAGTGAGGGCAGGGAACCCCCCCCCCCCCCGCTTATCCTTTGTCCCTGCGTGCAGTCATGACAGGCCAAGAGCTGTAGTTGGGGAAAGGAGGTACAGGGGACTCAGGATAGCCATAGATTGGCTCTTGGTTCCTGTGACATGGTCTAGCCTTGAGTGGAGGTGATGGCCTTGGCAAGGTTCCACCTCCCAGGTCTTGACTTGTCCACTGTGGGGTCCATAAACACCCACCAAGAGGTTGCAGAGGCATCATTAGGCTTTTAGATCTCCTTTGGAGGGAGCTGTGAGGGGCTGTGCTGGGTTCTGGTAACACCACCACACTTCTCTTGGGTCCTCTCCTACTTGGGCCAGCCTGTTGTCATTGGTCACCAGGCTAGTGGTTTCCAGAGCTCTGTGGTATCACTTACAGGAGTACAGGACAGTTGTGTGCTGGGCAGCTTGGTGTTAAGCAGCACAGGAGTCTTTGTTGGGGGACCAGCTTGCATTCCAAAGGAGTGTCTGACTTACATTCATGAGTGGGGTCCTGGAATCTCCTTAGTAACCAGGACAATTTCTGTCTTCTGAGGGTGCAGGAAGGGGCTTCCAAGTGGATGACAAGGGGACCCAAAGCTCATGGCCATTCAGTTCTCCCTGGAGTTGGTAGTGTCTTGTCCTCCCTTTGTCCATGGATATGGCCAGTGGTGAGGGACAGTGGGCCCTACCTACTTCCAAGTGGATGTGCCTGATCACTTTGAAGGGTGTCAGTAGGTCCCCATGAGGAGTGCTGGTCTAAGGGGCCTGAGGGCCCCTTCCAGGGGCAAGGGTGGCTGCTGTTACTCTGATTATACCAGCCCCTTCCTGGACCACCAGCTCCTGCCACAGGCCCCTGTGCCCTGATGCAGGGAAGGCTGTGAATCTGTGTGCTTAGAAGGCTCTGAAGAGCTTGCGGTCCTGTCCTGTGTGAGAAACCAATGTGTGGCTGTCATGGTTTGATCCAGGTGTCCCCCACAAACACATGAATGTGTTCTGATAGATCGATCCTCAGCTGATGGCAATTTGGGAATTAGAACCTCACTAGAGCAGTGTTGTTGGGGTGGGCTTATGGGGGTTATAAGCCAGCTTCCCTTGCCAGTATTTGGCACACCTTCCTGCCACTGTTTGCAGTGCTGTGGCAGAGGTGATGTCCAGCCCTCTGCTCATGCCATCATTTTCCCTGCCAGGATGGAGTCTCCCCTTGAGTCTGTAAGCCAAATAAACCCATTCCTCTACAAGCCACTTTTGTTTGGGTTCTTCCTGTGCAGCAACTAGAAAGCTGACTGCAACAGTTTTGGTACCAGGAGTGGGGTGTTGTAGTTTCCCATTGACTTTGATAACGGCATGGTAATACCAAGAGGCGCCCGATAGAGTCTCCTGCACTCCAAACATATTCTTCCTTGCCTCCATTGTGGAGGAGCAGTCCAATTTCTCCCTGGTAGTCTGGATCAGTCATTCCTCTTAACATTGTAACTCCTTTCTTGGCCTGTTGACTGGAGGGCATCAGGAGCCCAAAGTGGCCAGGGGGGCATCTTAGCTTCCAGTTCAATGGAATGTTCTCTGTGCCTCCTGGCAAAAGCACTCCCCCCTTCTGGAGCCAAGACTTCTAGGCCATCAGAGCGTAACGGTGCAGGAACAGGAAGCAAAAACTTGGCTAATGGGTCACTTGGGGTGATGGTAAGTGGTACCATTCCCATTTCCACCCCTTGATTCCTGAACCCGTGAATCTGGGCTATAGGAGAAACAGTCCCATATATAGGACGCTGGTTCAGAGCATACACAGCCTGCTGGAGAACTCTGCCCCAGCCCTCCAGGCTAGTGCCCCCTAGTTGGCGCCGTAACTGGTTCTTTAAAAGGCCATTCCACCGTTCTATCAAGCCAGCTGCTTCAGGGTGGTGGGGCACATGGAAGGACCAGTGAATTCCATGAGCATGAGCCCACTGCTGCACTTCCTTGGCTGTGAAGTGAGTTCCTTGGTCTGAAGCAATGCTGTGTGGAATACCATGACGGTGGATAAGGCATTCTGTGAGCCCATGCATGGATGGTAGTTTTTACTGAAGCACTCCGTGCAGGAAAAGCAAATCCATACCCAGAATAAGTGTCTATTCCAGTAAGGACAAAATGCTGCCCTTTCCATGATGGAAGTGTTCCGATGTAGTCGACCTGCCACCAAGTCGCTGGCTAGTCTCCTCGAGGAATGCTACCATACCGGGGGCTCAATGTTGGTCTCTGCTGCTGGCAGATCAGGCATTCAGCAGCAGCCGTAGCCAGATCAGCCTTTGTTCGTGGAAGTCCATGTTGTTGGGCCCATGCATACCCTGCATCCCTGCCACCATGGCCACTTTGTTCATGGGCCCATTGGGCAATGACAGGGGTGGCTGAGGAGAGAGTTTGGCCACTATCCACAGAACGGGTTAGTTTATCAACTTGATTATTAAAGTCATCCTCCAATGACATCACCTTCTGATGAGCATTTGGACTGTCATGGTTTTGATCCAGGTGTCCCCCACAAACACATGAATGTGTTCTGATAGATCGATCCTCAGCATGATGGACCATTCTGGTCAGAGTTACAAGACCTGAATGTAGTGACAACTATGGACTGTGAGGTTTGGCTTATGAGGGTGAGAAAGAACTTTGTCAGGACTACACCAGAAGCAGTTTGTGTGAGAGGCTTGCTGCGTTCTGCCTGCTTGTGTCCTGGAAACCTGTCTAGGGTTGTTTGACATAAAGATGGATTGGTGTGAGCAGATGGAGATGGCACAGAAAGAAAGATCTTTGGGTCAAAACTGCTGCCCGTTCACCTGCAATTGTTTGAGAGATTACAACCATTGAGCTTCAGCCAGCTGGTCTGCATTGGAACAACAGGAAGAATGTGGACTCTTTGAAGTAAGGGGCCTGAATGCTTTGATCCCCCCTGGATTAACAAGTTGGTAGCCCACCTGGTTCTGTGGAAGGGAGATTGGTTAGAAAGAGAGGGTAATTGAATTTGCAACACAGTTTTGTTTTTGAAAAATGGCCATCAGCATGTGAAGCAGGTGTGCTAGGTTGCCTGCATGGAGCCCGATGGAGCCATGAGGATGAACTGTGGGTTGCAATGGAGACCCAAAGAATTCCAGGACTATGGATGGGTGCCAAGGCAAGCTGCCAGCACTGGATGAAATTTTCCCAGACTGTGAGTAGACGAGCTGGAGGGGCGGAATTGAATCTCCAAGAGACTTATTGGTTAGAATCATTGAACTTGGAGTTATAGATTGATGGTGCCCTGCTTGTTTTAAATCTTGTATTGGTTCATTCTGTTTTTGCTGTGCCTCATGTTTTGCAGTGTAAATGTTCTGTGCCATTACGGGTTTATTTTTGGTATTATGGCTCAGTTGAAAGCTGCGGGGACTTAAGAGTTGAGCTGAACACATTGTATTTATATCATGTATGATTATTAGTTTGTGGGGGTCAGGGGCAGACTGTCATGGTTTGATCCAGGTGTCCCCCACAAACAAATGAATGTGTTCTGATAGATCGATCCTCAGCTGATGGCAATTCGGGAATTAAAACCTCACTAGAGCTGTGTTGTTGGGGCGGGCTTATGGGGGTTATAAGCCAGCTCCCCCTTGCCAGTATTTGACACACCTTCCTGCCATTGTTTGCAGTGCTGTGGCAGAGGTGATGTCCAGCCCTCTGCTCATGCCATCGTTTTCCCTGCCAGGATGGAGTCTCCCCTTGAGTTCGTAAGCCAAATAAACCCATTCCTCCACAAGCCGCTTTTGTTTGGGTTCTTCCTGTGCAGCAACTAGAAAGCTGACCACAACAGTGGCTCTATGAGAGACTGTGTATGCAGCGTGGAGAGTGTGTGTGTGTTTGTATGTGTGTGTGTGTGTGTGTGTTGGCCACCATGCCTGTGAAGACCTCTTATGCCCAACAGCTAGTGAGACCTCTAGCCCTTCTGTCCCCTTCAGGCCTGTGGCCTCTGAGTTTGGGATTTAATGGGCCTAAGTTTGTGGTCATCCCTAGAGTGGCTAGTACCTCTCTGGCTAAGTGATCAGAGGACAGTCCCTTCCCATCTCAGGCCAGATAGGGACAGTTGATTGAAAGTTGTCCAGTGCCACCACCCACAGCCCCATGTTTTGAAGATGTGAGGGGAGTGGCTTGGTGGGAACACCCCTCTGTCTAGTTCAAGTGCCAAACCTAAAGCAGAAGGATGCCGTTTACTTATTGTGACACATCTGTGAATGTGTGTACCCAGGTACACATGTTCGTGGACTTGCTGAAGTCCCCAGTACCCTGAGCAGGGGGCTCTCAGTTTCTTGTGCTCCAGGGCAAACACAAGGTGTGTTCTTCCTCCTGGTCAAGAGTCCCTAGGGCATTAGGGGAAGGTGCAGGGCATGGGGAGGGCTGGTTCCTGGGGACAGGATCTGGTCTCATGGGTAAGGTCTTGAAGGAACCCAGAGGAGACATGGGGGCAGCCAAGATGGCCCTGCTCCACTTCCAGCACAACTGTGGGTAGCACCAATGTTCTCAGGGACAGGCTTCATGCCTCTTTGCTGACCCCTATGCTCCTGTTGCTGATTGAAGCACATCATCCTCTGCTGGACAGCTCCTCCCTCCTGTGAGCCAGGTCTCCTTCAGCCTGTTCAGACTCTCGCACTCCCTGCCCCTTTCTTAGGTGTTGGTCTCTTTTGTCTCCCCTGCTGAATCTTCATCTCCACTGGGCAAGATTTCTTTCATGTTCCCAGATCCACATGTGATCACCTGGTCAGTCTTCCTTATCAGCCCAGCTGTCCCACAAGTAGGCCCTGTGCTAGGTGGGTACCATGCAGGATGCTTGGGTGGGGGGCACCTGCACAGAAGTGCTCACATGTGGTGTCTGCTGTGTGCTGGGACCTGGGGTGATCCTGGGGCTCCTGGACTTACTTGCCAGGCTTAGACATGGCTGCACTCAGGCCTCAGGCTGGTGGGCGTTGGCATGGACACATGGCTTTGGGTGCTCCCATCATGGAGTGTTTCCAGAGTGCTGCTGTCATTTGGGGCTAGTGCTTTGCTTAGTGGAAGAGACCCACCACCTCTAACTGTCCATTTGAGGGTGAGCTGGGCTGGGACCTCCCTCAGAGGTCTGGGCCGAGTTAGCTTTGGAGACTGAGAACTTCAGCTTCTCTAGCTGAAGGTGGGGTGTTGGTGAGATTGGCTGCCGGGGTGGGGTTCTGGGCTGCAGAGCCTCCCCACTGTTGACAGTTCATGGTAGAGAGCTCTCTGACAAGGGACTTGGGCCCAGAGTCAATCTCACCCCTGTCCTGGTCCTGTTCTGTTACCAGACTCCCCTCACGCTGGGTGTGGGGCTTGGTTCTTTCCAAGTATGGGCTGGGAGAAATCCTACCTCTCTGAGTCTCCGTATGAGGCTGCCATGTCAATTCAGGGCAAGGAGTGGTCTCCAGTGGCTGCTGTGGTCCTCAGCCTGTGCTGTGGACTGTGCTCAGAATTCAGCCCAGGCCTGTAGACTACCTGAGCCTGGGACAACTCTGCCTATGAGCGGGGGGCTGAGCCCCCATGTGCACCAGGAGATGATGGCCCACCGAGGGGCCACTAAGGGCTTAGAATTTAGGAGGCTCTGTGCACACAGGCTGGGGAGCAGAGGAGCTGTTCTTTCAAGCCTTTCCCTGCAAGGAGTCTCTTCTTGTTTCTGGCCCTGGTGCCCAAGGCTCAGTGCAGGGCTGAGTGGCTGGGGTCTAGTGGGGCTGGGCCTGCAGCTGGATCCCAGGGTGTAGAGAACTGGCTGTAGAGGGCCTCTGCCCTGAGAGATAGCCCTTTCTTGACTCTGCCTCTCACTGAGGATGAGGGCCTGCCCTGTGTGAAGGCTGAGCATACTCCCCAGCCCATCTTCCTCATATATTGAGCTGGTGGCCAGGCTGAGATGGCCACAGTCCTTTCTGGGCTCTGCTGCATGTTGAAACCCGCCTCTGACGTGTCTGACAATGTTGAAATAAGTGCTCATAAGTTTCCCAACATCCTGCCAGCCCATCACAGGACTGGTGTCAGGTGCCTGGTGCCAGGCCTGGCCTGCGCCTTCTTCTTGGGGTGTCCAGGCCTCAGTTCCCTCCCAACAGGAGAGGCCACCTCCCCCACTGGTGCTGATTACACAGCTGTGGTCATGATGTCAGGGCAGGGTGACACTACTCCAAGTCCATTTATTCTAACAACTTCCCCATTGTATGGAAGGGAAACGAGGGCTCAGCAAGATGTGAGGGGTAGGATTTGAAGCCAGGCCTTGGAGCCTGTGACTGAGCAGAAAGGAGTGTGTCAGAGCAAGGCAGAGAGCACCTGGGCAGCACAGCAGGCATATGCTACTGGCTGCGGATGGAACAGCAAGGGCCAAGGGCTCTGGCACCCTGTGTCCTCAAGGCAGTTTGGACTGACTGAATGGGCCTCTTGCTGAGTCGAACAATGCAGGGGATGATAGGATGTGGGAGGTTACAGCACCCAGTGGGTGACCTGCTGCCTTTGGCTGGGGGTTCCCGGTGCCTAGGACTTGGGGGGCACACAGTATCCAGGCTGATTGCAAAATCCATCTATTAGCACCATGTTCTAGGAACTTGACTTAGAAGGTCTTCCACTCACAGGATGTTCCTATGCTCTGAGTTTAGAGGAGGAAAAGGAGGCCTGGAGAGGCCCAGTGACCCTTCTGGGAACATACAGCCCACGGCAGATGCTCCCTTGTCCATCCCAGTGTCAGAGCAGGAGGTGTTGTGGGCAGGGAATAGGGGGAATACACACAACCTTGAGGCATTCTGGCTCTGCTCTAGTGAGCTCTGCAGCCTCAGGCAAGCTGCCCTGGCTCTCTGATTTGGCCAGGGTGGAGGGCCTGCTGGAATCTGGCCCTCTGGGTGAGGGGAACTTGGACACTGGCCTCCCAGCTGGGTACTTTGTGATCTAGATAGATTCCCCCCCCCCAGACAAAGGTGGAGACCTGGGGTTCCAGGAACCTTCTGGCTGAGCCATTCAGTCTGTGGCACCTGCCCATCAGCTGGAGAGCACTGTGTGCACATGAGGAAGCAGGTGTCCAGAGAGGGCAAGGGGCCAGGCCTGGCCACAAAGCTCAGCAGTGGAGGGCCAGGACTCTGGTGGAGGGGAGACAGGACCTTGCTTTCTGGTAAGTGGAGGTTTTGGTGGTAATGGCCACCAAAGGAAGATGTGGGTTCAGATAGCAGGCATGACAGCCACAGGCAGAGCAGTGACCACAGAGGTACCCTTAGTTGCTGGGTACTTACTGTGTTTGAGGTCCCGTGCCTTGCACCTGCCTGCTTTTAGCTATTTGCTAGGCATGTCTGATGGTGGCCCTGTGAATGGCCAGGCCTTGTTGGCCATTCCCCATGAGAACATGGCAGCCTGGAGATACGGCCTCGGTCTGGGGGTCTCTGCCTCCTCATGTTAGGATCCCCCAGCGTGTGTCTGCTGGACCCAGCAGGGGCTCTGGTGGTGGTCACCTCTCCAGTGGCATGCATACAGGTCTGTGTCATCTACCCTCATCTATGCAGGGGTCTCAGAGCAGGTTTGGGGCGTGGAAGCCTGCTGTGCTGTAAGTGGAGAGATGAGCAATGCCTCTTTCTTTTAGAGGAGGAAAGGAAGTCCTTTCTATGGCTGCTTCCTGCTGCATCCCAGCCAGAGGCCATGTGAGTGGATGGGAGTGCCTGACAGGACCAGCCTTGCTGAGCTGCCTGCTCTAGGCATGGGCAGTGGAGGAAGCAGATGTTCTATGAGCAAGTGTTCTCGGTGGCCATCTAGTGGAGGGGGCACAGTTTAAGGTGGTACTGTCCTTAAAAGAGGACTAGGACCCGTGGATACAGTGGGTTGAGTCAGGTGCCCATAGTCTTGTCCAGCTGTGTGTGGTGCAGGCAGAACTCAAACCCAGACCTGCTGACCATGGGCACCTGGGGTTGATTTGGACCAGTGGTTGGTGCTCACCACCTGCAGAATGGATGAGGCAAGGCTAGCCTCATGGCCACAAGTTCATTTCCCCAGCATGGTGCCTGGCTGGCTGTGGGAGGGTGTTTCTGCCTCACCTCCACCTGAGAAGAAGTAACTCCCAGCCTGCCCTCTGGTGGGTGGGCAGGTGCTAGGGGTCCACCCTTGCTGAACACTGGTCTGAGGAGAGCCCTGGGTTGTTCCTTGTTCCCGTGTCCTCATGCTTAGCCCCAGAGGAAGGTCCAGAGGCTATCCTTCATCTGGAGGGTAGCTCCAGAGAGAGAGGCACAGCTCATGGGTGTATGGAGTGTGTATGTGTGTGTGTGTGTGGGGGTGTTAGAATCTAGCCACTTCCTTAGCCAGCAGCTCTTTGCTCAGAGAGTTTAGTCAGCCTGCCTGGGGCTTCATGGCTTGTCCATGCCTTGGGGGCCTCATTGGAACTTGGTATATGCTTGGCTGGTTCCTAAGCCCCTGCCAGTCTGTGACCTGTATGACTGTGCCTGACTCCCACCCCCTCCTCCTGCAAACCTGTATTTGGCAACTGCTCTAGGCCAGACCTGATGACCTAATGAGCCGGTTAGCAAGTGCCCCCTGGGAGACCATAGGCCAACTGTTTGCTGCTGCTCCCAGAGAATGCTCTTGTAGGGTGAGGTGAGGGAAGTACTGCCCCTCCCATGGGGAGGCTCAGAGGAGGCTTCCTGAAGGAGGCGCTGTGTCCCTGTGTGGCAGCCATGAGGTAGGATGGAACTGTTCAAGGGCTGTGGGGAGTTGCAGGCCTAGAGAACAGTGTGTTCAAGGCTAGAGGCAAGAGCCTGGGCCCTGGACTGAACCAGGCTGGAGTGGAGAGTGGGTAGATCAGTATGTGTGTCTGTGAGGAAATGGGGTGGACATGTCCTTCTGTGTGGTGTGGTAGCTGCTATTGGCTGGTTACCTGGGAAAACTTTGTGCCTCAGATTCCCAGTGGCTTCAGGCTTGGGAGAAGGTAAACCTTGAAGAGGGCAGCTGGGTGCATGCTGGGCCTCGGCCCTTTCTGGAGGTCCTTTCCCCTAAGGGTGGCCAAGGAATGCTGCTTCCAGGCAGGCTCCTCCCTAGAGGAACATTGATTCATCTTGGATCAGCCTAATCTTCCTGATGATGGGCCCAGCTTAGAGTCAGCCAGTTTGAGGGCAGAGAGGTTGTAGCGCCCAAGGTGGGCCTTGAGAGTAGGACCCTAACCTAGGTCAGCAGGCCATGGGATTATGGGGTGGAAAGCATTCCAGACCTCTGGTTGTGTGTGAGGGTAAAGGTGGGATGTGTGGGTCCCAGCCAAAGAAGACAAACATAGCAAAAGCCACAACACCCCTTGACTCGCAGACACCAGAGTAAAAAGACCAGCTACCTCCCACCCCCAATGGTGGGACGCACTGCATGTGCAGACAGTACCTCCCTTGGGGTCAGAAAGAACTCTGTGTGGCTTCCAACAGGTTCTTCAGTGTGAGGCAGCAGCCACCAGTGTTGGGAGAGGACATGAGGGTCCCAAGTGGGCACCCTGTGTGCTGGGGTGGGGCTGTGCCACCCACCCAAGGGTACTTCTCTGGGGGTGGATGGCTTCTAGGGTCCCCTGAACTCTCCAGGAGGCCAATGTGTGTCAGTTCTATCTTCCTGGTGGCGTGGTCCTACCAGCACCCCCGGCTTCAGTATCTCTGTTGTCCTGCTGCCCAAAGGTGGTTATCCTGGCTTTGCCCACATGTTCTTCCATAGCTGGGCTTCTCTCCCCCATACCTCCCTGCCCTTGTGAACCTCCTCTTTTCCCTCTGTTCCTCTCCCTCTCCGTCTCTCCTGTACTTCTAACCCTCCCTTCCCCTCCTCTGTATGTCTCTCCCCATCCCCCTGCACCTCTGTCCCTCTTCTTCCCCCCACCCCTTGCCCTCTGTGCTCAGGTGGCCTTAGGTTCCTGACCAGTCTGCTTCTGGTCAGCATCATGGCCTTGGGCAGGTTGCACTTCATTTCTTAGCCTCTTCATCTCTTCTGGAGGGAGAAGGTGATGCTTGCGGAGACTTGGAAGGCACTGGAGAGATCCTGGCTGTCATATGTCTAGTACAGGGCATCTTGGCTAATCAGAGTGTGTGGGCAGCTGCCCTCCCCTGGTTGCCACCTGCAGGTGGGAGGCAGGACATTAGGCATGTGCCCTTGTTTATCTGTGGAGGCTGAGGCCCCTTGTAGCCTAGCCTAGCTAGGGTTCCTGGCGTCAAGGAGTCAGCTGTGTTTCCTGTGTGGGCACAGGGTCTCTGAAGGAGGGGGTGGTTCCCAGTGGGTAGGAGCACTCATTTTCCTGGGCAGCTGGCCAAGTGGGCAGGCAGAGTAGAGTTCTGGGCAGTGTGTTCCTCCAGCCTTGCTATATCGTTGTGTCCTGGCCCAGTGCCCTCTGTGTAGGCATGCTCCTCACTACTGTGTCCATCCCCTAGCTCGTTCTTCCTTGTCACTGAGAAGCAGGGACCCCAGCTGGTTTTGTTCAGTCTCTGGAGGCTCAGGTCTTGTGACCACAGAGGAAAAGAGCCCCAACCTCCCTGCTTCAGAGATAGGCAAACTCGGTGCACCTCAACTTTCATGGGTCCCTGCTTTCTGCTTCAAGGGACTCTGAGAAATGCTGAGTGACTACATTGGACCAGCTTAGCTGACTGCACCCAGCTACACTGTCCCCTAGGTGGAAAGTGATGACATCCTTGTCATCCTCCTGATAAGGAACAGATGAGGCTTGGGGGCAGCTGGCCAGAGGTGGAGCCTGTGTGTGAGACCTTCTCCATCATGGACTGGGTGAAACCAGGGTGGGAGGGGTTGCTGCAGTGTCGAGCCTTGTCCTGGGGCTGGCTTCTGTTCAGGATGGGTGCTCAGGTGTGTTGCATGTGTACATGTACATGAATACCAGAAGACAGCCTTGGGTTCCACCTCTTTTTGTGGTCTTTAATTGGACTGAAGCTCACCAGTTAGGCTAGACTGACCAGAGAGTTCCAGGGATCATCCTGTCTCCAACTCTTCAGCACTGGAATTATAGACATGTGCTGCCATGCCTGGCATTTTACATGGATTCTGAGATCAAACTCATGCCTACGTTTGTGAGAGAAGCACTTTACTGACTGAGCTGTATATCAAGGCTCCTCTCATCTCCCAGTTCTTTTTGATGGTCCTTGTAGGAATTTACCCAGTTAATTTGTTCCTCTGGCAGCTGTTGACTGTGACCCGTTAGGTGCAGTGTCCAGTGACTGCTCTCTGAGCACATGCTTCTCGGTTATGTTTGCCACATGGAGGTCTGTCGGGGCCTCAGGTGACCAGAGAACAGGCCCTGGTTCCCATCCCCAAGGAGCTGGTCTCTGTCGCCCTGGAGTAGTCCAGAGGCAGGTATGGAGGTAGCAGCCCTTGCCACTCCATTCAGTCGTTAGGACCATGGACCACCAGTCCCAGTAGATGGCTCAGTGACACAGGGGTAGGAGGCGTTGGTCCCATGTCACACTTGCCAGGCTGGCTCTGGTCCTCTCCTGTGTGGCCTCCTAGCCTGGCCGTTGCTGGCTACAGGAGAGGTTTGGAAGCAGCTGAGGCAGAAGTATGGCTGTCCTTGGCTGTGACTTTTTTGTTTCCTGAGTCAGATTGTTCTGCTCTGTCTGTGCCCTGCCTGGAAGAGAGGCCTGCTTTGTTCTCAGGTTGAGACAGAGTCCCTGTCTTCCCCTCTGCTGCATCTGTTGTTGGTCAGCAGATGTGAGTCTGCCTGGTCACCTGCCTCCTGGCTCAGCTCTGGGGCTCCTGTCCAGACTCCAGCCCAGCCTGAGGGCCTGCCCAGCACATCTCTGCACAGTGGAACTGTCGTCATGCTGTGCTGTTGGACCTGCTTGTCTTTGTCTGATTGTGTCTTTCCTGACTTTTACCCTCTGTTTCTTCAGGTCCTGCCCACCTCCATTAGATGAAGGTCCCTTCCACACCCTGGGTGCTTCTAGAGTACAGGGACCTGCGTCTGCCTCCTTTACTGTACCTGGTGATCTCTGGATGATACTTATGTGCAAGTGGACAGATGCCCTGTGCATGAGATATGGGGGAGGGGAAGAGTGAAGTGGGGCTAGGAGGGAAGGCAGTAAGAGGGAGCAGATTGCCCCGATGGGCACCTACGGCCAGGACTGAGGTGCTCCTAGGCATTGTTAGAGGGCTTCTCTCCTTGCCATCTGAGGGTTAGCACCTGGGTGCTGGACCAGGAGGAGCAGCCGGACTGCCCGGTGGCAGGAGCTGGGGTCTGTGGTTCTGGGTTAGAGGCACCACTCCCACGCCTCCCCTGACTGCTGCAGGGCCTCTCCTGTGTCCCTAGCCTCCTTTGTTCCTGGGAGGTATGCAGGACACCTTGGTTTCCAGATGGGGAGATACCAGGGCTTGACCTGAGCAGATGTAGAGCTCTGGCTGGGCCTGTCCCTCCTGTGGTTTGTACAGGACATTGGGACCACCTTGTCCCAACCTGAGCTTTCTAGGGTCAAACCTGCAGGACTCACTCAACCCCTGGACCTGGGTTAGAGGCTCCTGAAGGTTCTATGGGCATGTGGCACAGACTCAGTCTGACTGTCACGCAGCTGGCTGTGTCCCCTGGGGCCTGTGGGCCTGGGGCTCTCTATGTAGATTGGGCTTTCATGTCTGGATGCCGGCACTATGGGACTTTTATCCTTCAAGGACCCTCCCCTGCAACTTGAGCTGCCATGTTCAGCTGATTCTACAAGGCTAGACATCTTAGTTCCCATGGCCCATTGCTGCCTGGTAGGCCAAGCTTGGCCTTGGTGCTACCTCTGCCTACCAGAGTCAAGCCCGGGCAGGTGAGTGTTGCGCAGCCACCCTCAGTGTGGGCTGGAGGTGGCGTGCCGGCCCCATGAGTCACTTGGATCCTAGGAGTGGGGGTGGTGGAGTGGGGGCAGCACGGTTGGCTATGGATGACAGGCTGAGGCTTGCCTGCTGGCTGCCTGGCAGAGCCAGGTAGGGGGCCTGCCTGGGGCCAGGTAAAGGCTGAGGGGATGGGCAGGGTTGGGATGGTCTTAGAAAGTGAGGGACTGCCTTTAGGTCAGTGTTTACAGAGCCTGGCTGGGCCCAGGAATCTTGGGGTTGGAGGCCAACTGGGTTTTCTGACTGAGAGGGGCAAGTAGGGCTTCTCAGATGAGGCATCCCTGGTTGAAGGACCCAGAGAGAAGAGCAATGTATGCTCAGGACCAGGTCTGGGCCAGAGGGCTGATGTCCATACCCACTAGCCATAGTTAGGACAGGGCTGGATGCCACAGCCTATGTGCTTCAGGGAGCGTTGAATGCACCCCTTCCCCAGATACCAGCAGATGTAGTCATCAGTAGGCCCTTTCCAGCTTCCTCCCCTACCTTGCCCCTACGACTCAGCCTTGTGGTGGCCTTTGTTCTCTGTGCTGAGCACCCTTGCAGATGTCAGGTGGAAGGAGGGGGCTGTAGGCTAAAATCTTCAAGAAACAGGTCTGCTTCTGGCCCCTCCTGTCCTGTCACTGTGCTCAGTCTGGCTGTGTGTGAGTAGAAAGGAAGTTGAGGTCTAAGTGGGGGAGTTTGCTCCTCCTGGGCACAGAGGCCCCCACTGGAGCCCGCACTTTGGTCTCTAGTGCCCTGACTAGGAGGGGTAAGGCTTGGGGGAATGGCAATGGGGGCCATGGTAGGTGCTCTCGGGGCCAGGAGCTGGCTGCTGTAGCCCCAAGAAGGGAGGTGTACTATTCAGGGGTGAAATCCACACTTCCATCTTGGATTTGCTGGTCAGATTGAGAGGCAGGGATGGTGGACTTTTGGAACAGTGGCTCTGTGCAAGGAGTGAGGGAGGGGACCTTTAAGTCACATGTCTACCCCTCCAATGATGGTTGTTGCATTGTCATGCTGGTAAATATACAACAGTGTCTTGAGATGGGGATGGGTGCCGAGCTTGTGTTTTCCAGTTCTCATGGTGTGAACACTCCACCATGGATGACTTCAAGCTCCCAGATATGTTATCATTGTTACAGTATTGAACAGAGGTGGCAGGAAAGCTGGTCCAAGCTGCCAGGCTCCCTGCTGCTCTGCCCACCCAGAGAGGCCTGCACTGCTCATGATCTTGCTCTAGTGCTGTCCTTAGTGCCAGACATGTTATCTGGGCGCTCACCAGATATTAGGTGACTTTTGGCTGGGCCTGCTATGGGCATGGCCTGGTAGGGCTGGGCTGAGCTGGGCTAAAAGCCACAGGTGGAAGCCGTGGCTGTGTGTGCACACAGAGGTAGGCACACATCTTAGCACTGGGGCCTGTCAGAGCCCACTTCAGGTGTCAGCACACTCAGGTTGGTCATGGGGGGGGGTTGTGCAGCTTCATCGCTGTAGCAAGGCCTGTACCTTCCCCGAGGCTCCGTGCTGGTGGGTCTTTGTATCCTTGATAATCCTCATCAGGGCAGAAGGAGATGGGGTGAAGTCATTTTGGGGAGAGTGGGTTGGGTTGTGTTCAGAGCTCAGCACAAGACCCTGCTGAGGCTTCGAGAGGTGGCTTTGCAGTCCTGAACCCCAACTGTCACCTAGGGGGATGAAGTTGAGCCTTGGGGGCAGATGGAACAGGATGATACTGTGCACTGAGCTGACCTGGTTGCTGAGATGACAAGCTCCAGTCCTGAGCTTTGGACCATTGCAATGGTTCCTGGGCCAAGAGGACCCCATCCTGCAGGGCCTGCCCACCTCCTTCCTGCCCTGCCATGTCCAAGGCAGCTGGGAGTACCAAGGGGGTCATAGTTGACTGCAAGTTGACTGCATAGTTGACAGGCAAGGTGGCATGGTTTGCCATTTGGGAACAAAACTTTGACTGGGACTGGATGAGAGTCAAGGAGGCTGACCTGCAGTTGTCCCTCCGAGGGTCCCCACCTGAATCAGATAAGCAGGGAGACATCCAAAAGGGAGGGACAAGGAGGCCCTCACCTAGAAGCAGGAGGGTGACAACCTGGGGTGAGTCTGACCAGGGGGTTGTATTATTATCTGGCACAAAATCCAAGCCAAATAAAACGAGGAAATGCTTCTCTTCCCTAGAGCTGGAATCCTGGATGCCCTATACTTCACATTGTAACCCCTGGAGACTCACCCCCAAACACCTGCTCTGTGTGACCTGGGCCTGGGTGAAGTGGGAGGAGAGCCATGATGTTTCCCCTATAGTGCAGGATGAACACAGTACAAGCAGCCCCGTTGCTGCAGAGCATGGGCCTCTATGGCTGAGGCCCAAGAGGGACAGGAGCTGCCCACACTGCTCAGCAGGTGAGGTTTCCTGTGGCGTACGAGTAGCTCTGTTGCTGAGTGAAGGGCACCCAGCAGCAGGGGCAGGCTGGGCTATTGCTGGCCACCCAGTAGAAGGCTCCTCTGGCCCTTTTCTATGAGTCTTCCAGGAAGAAAGCAGTCACCTACATCCCACTGTCCTGGGCTGTTGTGGCTATTTAGGGTCCTGTGTGCTTAGGCTAGGGAAGTTGCCCACTTTCTGTTAGGGCAAGTTTGGCCTGTGGCCTCCAAGCCCAGTACTGGTGATATAGACAGGAAGTGCTCTGTGGGGTGGGCACAGGCTGTGTGCCTCTGAGTACCTGCCACTCAGAGCTGGCCCCAGCAGCCCACCATTAGACTGCATGCCTGTGCTGTAGTAGTCCATGCCTGACAGTCCATTGGGGAAAGAATGGATTGTGTTTTGGACCTCTTGGGGGAGCGGGGATGGAGGATCCATACTTACATGCCAGGCACTGGCAGGGCAGAGGCTGTGTGCTGCATTCCATGCCCACCTCCTGCCACCAGGTCCCGATGCCCTGGAAAAATGAGTGTGTCGTGTGGCTAGAGTGAGGTTAGGAGCTGTGCAAACCTCCTTCCTCCCATGCTTCCTGAAGACCCCACACAGAGGCAGCACCCTATGGGTGCCCACAAAGGCAAAGTTACTCGGGCCTGGCCCCCTAGTTATGACCCTGTTGCTGCACTCCCACCAGGTTCCCAAGGCTGGTGGCGCCCCACCTCTAGGCTAGGTCTGTGTCCACTGTGCAGGACTTTGGGACCTAGATGACCTGCTTACACGTCTGTGCTCACTGCTAAACCTACTGCTTTGCCAGAGACAGGGGTGTGGTGTAGGCACATAGTGCAGTGTGAGGACAAGGGAGCAGGGCTCCCTGAGGGCCCAGGCCAGGATGAGGACTTGCACATTGTGTCGGATCATTAAGCATGTCTGAGTGCCAGCTGGCACCAGGTCCCCTTGACCCACCAGCATATAGATGGGAAGTGGGCCCAGCCAGGTCACGTGGCCTGCCTTCAGCTAGGCAGCTGGCTGGAGGTGGAGGCAGATTTGAACTCTTAATTTTTTGTATCCCTGTCCTGGCCGGATAGGGGTCTGTTTGCACCAAGTATAGTCTGTGACGGTCTATCTGAGATTGAGGAAATGAGGCCAGGGCCCTGTCTTCTTCCAAGAAACTTGGTTTTGGCCATTGGGAGCTGTCTGTGGTCACAGGTGTCTGGCTGAGGGTAGTGGGCTGGGCAGGCTCTGGGAAAGGGGAACTGGGCCATAGAGCCAGTGCCAGCACTACTTGTTCCTGGGTGCCCAGCTGCCTCCAGAGGCCAGCCGTCCCGCTGCCTATATCTCCCAGGATTCTTCTCACAGCCGCCACACTGCATCGCCTGAGGCTGTGGGACCCCGAGCCCGTGGGCCGGGGGCTGATAGGGCCATCCCTGTGGTGGGACCCCTCATCCACCCTTGCCATGAGGCTGCACTTTCTCACCTCTCTCTCGGGAGGGGGCCTGGCCTGGCGAGCAGGGGACCACAGGTGGCTGGCAGGTGAGGGTGGGGTTTGGTGTGGACTGGGAAGTGTCTTGTTGTGGGCTGTGGGGCTATGGTAGGTCTTCCAGGGTTGGAGAGAGGGTCTGGGGACCCCAGGTGAGGGAGTCTGGCAGGGTGCATGGGTCTGAATGCAAGAGACCACTATGTGTGCGTGTGTCTGGTTAATGTGCCTAATAAGGCATAGTGTGCCTGGGCTTGGCCAGAGTAGCGTGCCCCATGGTCTTCTCATTCTTGCCGGCACTCCCCCTTTCCCCATGCCCAGGCTTCTGCAAACAGGACATCCCCAGGCTGCCATGCCCCACAGCCTGAGGCCAGGACCCTAGGCTTTCCGGCCTCACCTGAGTGTCTGGGTCAGAAGGCTTCTTCCTCAGATCTGAAGGTTTTGAAAGAAATACCTGGACTCTAGATTCTGGCTAGGGCAAGAGAGTGATTGTCATTACCCTGAGGTTCAGCGCAGGTCTTCTCCCAATCTCTCTGCCACAGGTCTGCTTACTTCCATTTTACAATGGAGGAAACTGAGGCTGGGGGAACAGTGGGGGCTTGTCTAGTGGTGGGGTACAAAAGACCCAGCCCCATCCTCCTGAGTCTGGCATTGGGAGAGATACCTTGAGCCAGTGGAGCCCTGGCTGCCTGATGCTGTGAGGTAGGACTTAGCCTCGGCCTTGGTTTGCCAAGATCGTTGTCCTGGCTGACTGTGGCTGCACATGGCAGCGGGGAGGCATCTGGTGCTCTGTTGGAGAGATGGGGCTGCCATGCGTGCCCTCAGCCACCATGTTGGCTCCCTCCCTTTCCTGTCTTTTTCATGGCAATGATGTTCATCACATGCTAGGTCATGGGCAGTATTCACATGTCTTCATGGGCATCCCAAGAAGACACATTCTCTTCTAGGAAAAACCCAGACTCAGATGATGAAGTGACTTTTCCAAGGCCAAGGCTTAGGGAAGGTCAAGAGCAGATGTGGCAAGCTGGGACTGTGTTGTCTTCCTGGGCCTTCTCAGAGTCCCCTTGCTTGTAAATGTGCAGTGTGTCTGTATCAGTGTTGTGGGGATGGTGTGGCTACTAGGTGAGGCTGTGTGGCCAGTGTTAGGCTGTTGGTTTTGGCCTGAAACCAGAAATACGTGTGCTATGTCTGCCTGGGCACCGTGCTGGCCTTCATGGGGCCCCTTGCCTCTAGTGCCATTCACAAGTGTTTCCACATGTGGTGGGCAGTCTTGCCCCCACTTGTGATGATCAGGAGCTTTCTCTGGGATCTCTGGGCTTCCTGTCCCCCACTTGGGCTGTCAAGGTGTTGGTGAAGGCTGGGGCCAAGCTCTATAATGAAGCTTGGTCCCAACCACCTAGTGACTCTGGGCAGGCTCTGCAGTGTGGGCAGTTCACTCCTGCAGAAATTGTGTAAATGGGTCTTGGCTGTTAAAACTGGCACAGTGACTTCAGACAGAAAGCACTGAGGCTCTGATGGTTTACCTGCCTGGCCTGTTTGCTCCTGGACTCCTGTGGCCCCTTTACTAACCCAGCCCCTAGGGGAGGGATAGGCACCTGGGCATCTAGGCACAACCTGCTCCTTGCAGTGCCATGACAGTCACCTGGCTGGCCCTGTCATGGGTGGCCCCAGCATGCTCTCTCATTCCTTCCTATTCCCCTCTGGATGTTCTGCAATGCACGCTGTTCACATTCCATGGAACCAGGAGAGGAACGCTTATAGAAACGCCATTTCCCCAGGTACCCATCTCCTGCCACTGACCCTGGCTTTGGTTACAGGGGGGTTGCTTGGGAGCAGGCTGGGAGGTATGCTGGACTGGGGCAGCAGGGCAGAGAAGGCAGGCAATGGCCTTCTTGCTCACAAGGATACGGCTTGAGTTTGGGGAGCTAGCGAGGCATCCTGCCAAGTGGCCAGTGGAGAAGGGGATGATGGCAGAGAGGCTGTGCTGATCTGGGTTTAGCCTGACCATAGCTGACTCTGCACTTGTTCACTGAGGTCTCTCACCTATGCAGAGGGCTGGTAGATCACTCAGAGCCCTATGGACAGAAGTGCTCAGGGTGATGAGAATCTATCCACTCTGCTTGTCAGTTACTCTGTCCCCTGTGGGTTGCTGGTGGCTGGCTGGGTGCTGCTTGGGTACTTGCTATCTTCTCTTTTGGGCTCTGGGGTGGGGCTACAGTACAACATGTTGCCTGTCCCCTGTCTACCTCATGTCTGTGTTCCCTGCCACAGCAGCCCTAATACATGCTGATTGGCAGGGGTGGGTGAGAAGACACTGAGGACCCGTGGTCTAGGTGTGCTGATGGGGAGGCCTTTGTCCTAAACTTCTCATGTCTCTTCGCAGTTCCTCTCTGCTGGCCTGGCCTCCCTCCCTGCAGAGGCTGGGAAGAGCCTGCAGGGGACTTGGCAGCTCGGATGGTTTTCGTGGCTCAGCCTGGGACCTTGGGCTGTTGGTAGCACATCCTAGAGCATTCACACACCTGGCAGGGTGCTTGGTGGAGGGAAGAATGTGAGGCCAGTCCCAGGGGAGCAGCTCTTATGGTTCTTGTGAGCTGTGATATGGGCCCTTCCCCTGCAGAGTTGTCAGGGATGGGAGAGTACTCAGGCTCTAGGTGGCCCCATTCCCAGTCTGTCTCATGGGTGAGGTCCTGTCCTGTTTGCGGAGGTCCTGCCAGCTAGCACTCCCTTTCCCTCATGTTTGGTGGGTACCCACATTAAGTGTTGTGGGAGGAGGCTTTTTTTTAAAAAAATATTTTATTTATTCATTTTTCAAGGGGAGAGAGAGAGAGAGAGAGAGAGAGAGAGAGAGAGAGAGAGAGAGAGAGAATGAATGCACCAGAGCTACCATCTTGTGGGCCTGGCTTATGTGGGTCCTGGGGGATTGAACCCGGGGCCTTAGGCACTGGAGGCAAGTGCCTTAACCGCTGATCCAACTCTCCAGCCCATGGGATGAGTTATGTGGGCATGGATGAGCTTCTGTTAAGAGGAGGGTGTGTGTGCTGGTGTCGGCTGGGTGCCTTGGTTCCAGCCTTGCCTGTTTGCAGTGGCCCTGGATGGGCACACTCAGCTGGTACCAAGCATTGTTCCTGTGTCTGGAAATTGCCGATACTCAATGGGTAGGAGAGAACTTGAAGATTAGTCTCCCCAGGAGAGACTAACCCTGCCTGGGAGTGTCCCCTCTGCCAAACAGTCCTGGAGCCTGCTAGCATAGAGCCCACTTCACGTTGTGGTTGGTAGGTAGGACAAAACCCCAGCATGGCTTGTGATTTAGAACCAGTTGGGGTTAAAATGAAGACAAGGAAGGTGGGGAGTATAGAAAGCCCAGCTAGGGGATCCGTGGGTTCCCCGACAGATGAAATTGTGGCAGGAGGGTGGTGGGCCTCTGAGCCACTAGGAACAAGGTGGCTCAAATTGAAACAATCATTTCTCTTCCTGTTCAAGAGAAACCACCTGCAGAGTCTGCAGTCTCAGTGGGGATGAGGAGGCCCTCACCCCTGGCAACAGCTGTGGGGCAGTTGAGGTTTTGCTTGGAGTCCTCCTCCTTCCTCACACCCAACCTCCTCGAAGGTTTGGGCAGACAGGATGCTGCGTTGGGTATAGTTCAGGGGCACAGCCTGGAAGGGAACATGGCATCAGGAGCTCCTGCCTGGCCTTGGAGAGGTGAGCATCCTTCCAGGCTCCCAAGCTGATATGCCCTATTGTCATATCAATATGTGGGTCCTGGGGAATTGAACCATGTCCCACCCTAGGCATCATTGCTGGGACTCAGGACCCAGGCATGGGACTGAGCTAAGATAGGCACATGAAAGGTACAGAGACAGACTTGGGTGGGCTGGCAGCTGTAGCCTGGGGGTTGGAAGGTCTTGCCTCTCTGAGAATAGCTCCTTCCTGGTGTGTGACATTTCTGTGAGCCCATAGGTGTCATGCCAGCCCCAGACATATTGAAGGGGTACTGACAGTTTGGTGTGAGGCCTGGTGCACAGTCCTCATGGACTGTGGGCTTTGGATTCGTGGGCATGGAGGGCCTTGTGTTAATACTTTGCCACACCTTCATGCCCAAGCTGTCGTCATCTTCACTCCTCCCTCAGCTCTTCCCCAAACGCTGCCTGACAGATGTGGGCTGGGCATGGGGAGCCCCCCCCCACCACCTCCATCCTCCTGGCTGTGCTTCCCACTTCCTTGCTGTGGCTGGGCTCTAGCCACACCTGTCACCACCAGGCCCAACCATAGTACCCCAGAGCCTTATGAGAAGTGGCTGCCAGCCTAGGTACCACTTCCTGTTCCTTCCTGTGCTCCTCCCTGGCAGCCGCAGACTTTTGAGTATGGCCGAAACCCAAAGTACTATCCCTTTGCTATTTGTAAAACCCATCAGCCTCTCTGGGCCCCAGCCATCATCTGCACAGTGGAGTAGGGCAAGGGACCCCTCAGGTGAGAGTGACAGTCACAGTCATGGTGCTGTGGTGCTAATGAAGGTGATGGGGGTGGTGGTGTGGTGATGGTGATGATGTTGATTGTGATTTTGATGGTAATGTTGATGGTGATAATGGACATTGGTGATATTGATGTGGTGATGGTGGTGATTGATGATATTATTGGTGATGAGATGATAATAGTGATGGTGATAGCGAAGTGACATTCACTGAGTGCTTGCTAACGTCTTTACAGTCACCATTCTACCCGGAGTTTTATTATAGGGATAGTTTCCTGTGCTTAGACCCTTATACTCTTGATGGGCCCATCTCCATAAGGATTATTTCAGGGGTCCTCTATTCCTTAAGAGCTGGAGTTTGGGGCTGGAGAGATGGTTCAGTTGTTAAGATGCTTGCCTGCAAAGACTAACAACCTGGGTTCAGTTCCCCAGCACCCACATAAAGCCACATGCACAAGGTGGTGCATGCATCTGGAATTCATTTGCAGTAGCTGAAAGCCCTGGTCCGCCTGTTCTCTGCCAGTCTCTCTTCTCTCTGTCTTTGTCTGCTTGCAAACAAACAAACAAACAGACAAATAAATAAAGAGTTGGGGTCTGGGCAGGACTGAGAGGCATGAGATTGGTGTCCCTTGTCTGAGACTCCATAGAAGGCCAAGGGGTAGGCATCTTGGGGGAGGCTCTGGCTGGGGCCCCTGCAGATATGGCAGGTGTCTGTTCCTCCGAGGTTGGGCTGCATGTCATGCTGTCCACATGCCACATGCCTTCCCTTAGTAGAGACCAGCATCCTTGTCCCTAGCCCTTGTCTCACACTCCCTCACGTTTCCTCACACCCCCCAGCTTTTATTCCCTCCCTCTCAATCAGGGAACTGGGCAGAGTCCCTGCAGTGCAGGTCTCCTGGGATAATAGGGGGTGAGAGTGTGGGAGGTAAGCTCGAGGAGGGGAGATCGCATTGTGTGGTACCCCCTAAGGTGTGCAGATGGGGTACCTTTATGGTGACCATAAACATGGGTTTGATCTTCCCTGAGGGCCTCAGGGACTAGGGGTTGAGGTAGAGCTCAAAGCAGTGGTCAAACTGGGGTGCAGCTCCCCTGGGCTGGCTGCGATGCCTGCTTGCGTCAGGTTCTCATCCTTCTGAGCCCTGTAGGAACCTGCCTCAGTTGAGGTATAGCCTCGGCACCCTGGCCTACTTGGGGATAATGAGACCATGCTGATGTGGCCAGCCTGGATGTAGATCTCTGTCAAGAGGTCGGGCAGGATCCATGGAGAGCCTCCAGTGTCTGCCCTGCCTGCTTCCTCCTTACCTTTTCCTTCTAGCCCTCTTCCATCTGACAGGTGCTGACCTTTTGTGGTGATCATGGCTAACCCTCACACTGAACCCCTGGGGCATCTCTGCAGCATCAGGGTAGGACTGGGACAGGAAGTCAGCTTTGGAGCTAGCCATCCAGTCTCTGTAAAGCCTTCAGAGATGAAGCCCTGCTGGGTGTCCAGGGCTAGTAGCCTTATGGTCACTTCCTGTGGGTGCCTGTGATCAGGTGGGGTTGAAGGAGATGTGCACCTAGTTCACAGTGCTTTGTCCTCCCTGCTGTTCTCCCATGTCTGGTGGGTTGGGGGACACTATAAGCACAGAGCAGGGGTCTGCATTTGGGTCCCTGTGTGCTGGAGGGCTTTCTGGGCCTGGCTGTGGGAGAAGACCAAGTCCCTCCTGGCAGTTGAGGCTTCTCCTTGGAGGCCCCTGTGGTGGCCTGCTATGCTGGTGATTGGACCCTGCATTGGGGTCTCTGGACCTTCAGGGACTGGCTGGAGGCCCATGCTTCTCTTAAATACCCATGAGTGTCCAGCTGGCCTGTGGTCTCCTCATTGGGAGCTGAGACTTGAGGCTGGGTTCTTTGGTTAGGGAAAGCCCAGAGTGACCCCAGAAGAGCTGAAATTTCAGCACAGTCCACTGGAGCTGTAAGCTGACTGGCCAGGAGGCAGTGCACGGACCAGGCTCTCAGCTGGAGATGACTGGCTAGAAGTCCTTCCTTGGCTTGGCAAGTGGGCTCACAGCAGAGGCCACTCTCTGGCTGGTGCATCAGTCTCTGCTATTGGGTGCTTATTTTACAGAGAAGGGAGTTGAGGCTCAGCAAGGGTAAGGGGTTCCCTGTGGCCCCATGAGTGGGCAGCAGTCTTTTCTCACTGAGGCTAGCACCTGTTAGTTGAGGCCTATCTACCTACCTCGCTGTTCCTGAAGCTACCCCTGCCCATGGGGCCTGTGGCTGCCTTCCTCTTCTCTCCTCTCTTGACCATTCTCGGCCTCCCCAAACCCTGGTGTTGTGGTCCCTGCCACGTCCTCCTCATTCCCTGTGAGGGCTGCCACTTCTTCCCTCCCAGGGCTTCAGGGGAAGCAGTACTTCCGGAAGGTGGGGGCTGGAAGTGGGTGGCCCAGGAAGCTCAGTGGCCTGGAGCCACCCTCTTCAGGGTTTCAGTTCCAGGGGGTCCTCAGACGGGGGTGGGGGCACAGTGCCAGCCTGCGTGCTGGTTCACTGTGTGGGCCTCTTTCCCTGGCTGTGTTCTGGGTGCCCTCCTCAAGCCCCATGGTACCCCTTCCTATGTGCTGTCTGTCCTTCCATCCATTTGTCCCTTCTGTGTAACTTCCTGCCAGGCCTGGATGGGCACCTACACTTCTGTTCAGTCAGACATGTGACTTGCTCAGAGATTGCTGTGGTTGGTTCTGTAAGTTCCATAGGGCTACGGAGAGCCTTGAGTTTTCTCCTTCAAGACCTGGGGTTCCCTGGTTGCTGAGTAGAGACTGGGGGGGGGTCACCCCACCCCATCTGCAGTGGGCTGGAATTTCCTGTGCCCTGCCTGCCAAGAAGAGGACGGAAGGGAGTTGGTGGGGGTTCCCTGGGCTTCCTGTTATGGGTTCCTGCTGCTGGCTGGTGCTTTGGAGAGACTCGTGTGACTTAGGATCTCTTATGTTATGGTGGTGTCCCTTCCTGAGTAGTGCCTAGCTCCTGCTTGCACACACTCTCAGGAGGATGCTTGGCACCATGCAGCCACAGGGCTAAGGCTGGGCATTCTGTATTTTTGTTTTAGCATTCATTTCCCATGGCCCTGAGTGCTGGGTTAGGGACATTCCATATCTGCCGCACACTGAGTTGCTGTTTAGGACTCCAGACATTCACATTATGGAGTCAGTTTTGTATCATGGAAGCAACTCCCTCTGCTACCTCTTCCATGTAGCCTTGCATGGTTCCAGTACCATGCCAGCTGCAGGCAGCTTATGGGACTTCAGGATGCTGGAATTGGACCTGCTTTGCTCTCCTCTGTCCACCCATGATGCTCTGTGTCCTCTTACCCCAATGTCTCGGGTCATCTTGTAGATGGTAGTGCTGCTGGGGCATTTTGGGATATGGGATGGCGGGACCCCATTAGGTTCAAGGTTTCTGGTTTCTGTGACTCAGTTTTGCCTCTCATCCTTTCCTGTGGGGCCCCTCTGCTACTCCTGAGTGGTGAGGGCTGTGTGTCCGCTAGCTTCCAGGTATGAGGCTGGCATGCTACATCTCCATGGTCCAGCCCACCAGGTCCCTAAGTGGTAGAGGCACCCTTGCAAGTCCAAAGTATGGTTTTGTCAAAATGGTGCCTACCATGGATGGGACCAGCTAAGTGGGTAGGACAGGCAGAACATGCAATCATAGGAGGGTGGGGCAGGTGGATGAGAGGCTTTCCCTGTAAGCAGAGAAGATCAAGACATTTCTTGCCTAGTCCCTTCCTGAACAAAAAGCATCTCCTTCCACAAGGATCCAGAAAACACATCCAGCCCATTGTCACCCAGGCTCCGGGAAGGTGTCTGCAGTGGACATTCTTTGTAAACAGGAAGGACTAGGGTGGGGGCCTGGGGACAGTGGGGGTGTGCTGAGGCAGGCACTGCTTGGGTGGCACTCTGTCCAGACTGGAGCCCTAGGGACTCAGCCTGCTTGAAGCAAAGTGCTTGGCCCTATACTGCCAGATTGTTGTGGGTGGTAGGGATCTAAGAAACTTTCACATGGGGACAGCCACACTCCCAGGCTGTTTATGCCCTGCTTCCTCCTGAAGCCTGTTCCTGTATCTCTCTGGGCCTGTTTTCTCACTCAGCTAATTGCACCTCAGTGTTTTCCCACTTGAGCCAGGTATGGGTGGTGCCTTAGAGGTGAGAAGCTTTGGGGTAGAGCTGGTGCATGACATCCAAGCAGCCTGACTCCCTCCCTCCTTTCCTTTCTTCCTTTTCTCTTTCCTTCCTTCCTTCTTTCTCTCCTTCTGGTTGAAGCTTTCTCCTGTCCCCCTTCCTGCTGGGGCCAGTGAACCAGCCCACAGGCAGGCCAGTAGTTCAGACCTTGGCAATCCATGTGGGCCCAGCAGCGGTCCAACCCCCCTGCCCTCTGTTGCTGATGTCCTGTGTGGCTGCAGAGACTCAGAGCTGGAGTTTAAGGCTGAGCAGTCCCTGGCTTGCCCCAGGGCAGCAGAAGCATTCTCATGTGGTGGGACTGCCTGGGTGTCTGAGGACAGTGACTGAAGGAGAGCTGACCCCAGGGTGTGTGACAGGCTGGCCCAGGTTCCTTGCCATCAGTTCCAAGCCTGTTGTCCTTTTCCTCCCAAAAGTAGGAGTGTAGAGAAGCTGGAGGAATTGGCGGGACTTTTCTCCTGGTTGTGACTCCCATCTTGTTCTCCGAGGCTAGGAAGAAAGTTGGGCATGGTTGAGGCCTCAGAGCCTCTCTTGGCCTGTAGAATGAGAAAAGTAAAGGGCCAGTCTTAAGTTCCTGTCCGTTCTGCCTTATAGTTTCTCGATTAGGCTACAGGAGGGGGCCCAGTGTGATCAGGGAGGACGCAGCCCTAGAGGGGTTCAGGGTCCCACAGAAAAGTCCTATAGAGCTGCATGCTTGTCTGTACTTCACAGGTGAGGAAATGGGTTTGGGAAGGAGAGAGCTGACCAGGGCAGATGAGGGACTGTGATGGGGCCAGTCTGGGAGCCCTACAGGTGCCCAGGCATTGCTGTGGAAATGATGGTGGTCACTTGCGTTAGAGAAGATGCAAATTGTGGGACATTTGCCATTGGTCCTTTTCATTGTACATCTCCTTAGTTCCTCAGTTTTCTCATCAGTCATAGATAGGGGGTTTCTCTGACAGGGGCACAAGAGTTCGGTGGCATCAAGGGCGTGAAGGCATTTCACGCTCTAGTGAGCATTTGAATTTTATATTTGTCCCTGTTTGGACACATTCTCTGCTTGTCATCTCTTGGTTGCTCTCGTAGCCTTTTCTGGGAATCCTCCCTGCATCTAGATCGGGCCGACCTCCTCTTTCAGGGGTTCATTGGCTAATAGAGCTAATATGCAGCACCCATCGTGGCCAGTAGGCACCAGGGCCTCCTAGTTCTGGAGTGCTATAGGTTGGCATTTTCTAGTTCAATGAACTGGTTTATTCTCACTTTTGTGAATGACAGAGGTTTCCAGCAGCTAGACTACACTCATTTGCTTTGAAGTTGGTCTTTCTAGCTAGAGCCCTGTGGCAGCCAGGCTGGCCTCCCTATGACGGTCATTGTAGGGCCTGGCAGACCGGAGCCCTCACTTCCTTCCTGCACCCTTCCTCCATAGGAGTGTGAGGGGAAGTCAAGAGGAAGTGCTTAGGAGGCTCTGAGATAGAGATGGCTGAGGCTCCTTCCCGAGGAACTGGACCCGTGCCTCAGCTTTCTCTGAACTGGCATTGACAATGGCATGAATGTCATCTTGTGCCATGATGGCCACCGAGCATCTCTGCAGGCAGATTCATGAGAGCTCAGTGGAAGGGTAGGCTTTAGAGGGGTCAGTCAGAGGGGTCCTAAGACTGGTGTCATGTCCTCTAACTGCTGGGGCTTCCTGCCAAGCTCCAGGGCATGGCAGGAATGAAGGTGGGCATAGCAGGGTGCAGCCAGCCTGTGTCCTCCATCTGGGTTGTGCCTTCTTCATAATCGTTCCAATGCCTGTGGTTCTCCTTGACGTACCAGAATCAAGTGTGGTCTTAGGGCGGAGGGCAAGAAGGGCCAGGACCATTCTGCAAATAGGAAGGCTGACATTCAGAGAGGGAGTGACAGGCTTTGAGCACCCAGGCTGGATGGAAGGGTGATTCCTGGCATGGCAGGTGCCCCTGGGCTCTGCTACCTTGTGGAGGCCCATTGCCTTTTCCATAGCCTGTCAGGCATGTGGGCAGCAGATCTGACACCTGGGAGCCTCCAGAGCCTCTGGGGTGGGGTGGGGGCAGCCTAATTAAGCACTTGTTCAGAGCTTTGAAACCGTGCATGAAAGCCTGACGTGTGGGAGGTCCCGGCCCCAACACTGCTCTGTGGGCTGCTGGTCTCATGCCTGGCACATACCCAGGCCCTTCACAAGGCCACCTGGAAGCTCCCCACCCATGTGGGAAGTACCAGGTGTGTCCCCCTTTCCTCTGGTCCTCCCCTATTCCCCAAAAGCCAAATGGGCCCTAGGGCATAGAATCACAGGGGCCTGAGGACCTGCAGTCTGGGTGTCCCTGCTATGGTTCCTAAAATGTTGGGCCATGTGGACCAAATAGGAGCACATCCCTTAGAGCTGTCAGGCCACAGTGCTGACCCACACTTTGCACAAGCAGCTGGGAGAACTCTGGGCAGTGCATGGATAACAAGGATACTTACTGGGACCCTCTAAGAATGGACTAGGTTTCGGAGTCCAACAGGGGAAACTTCGTACCCTTACTTGACCTCCAGTGATTTGAATTTGTTTCTAAGTGCAGCTTCCAAAGGGCCATTCTTGAGGCCAGGTCTCCCTGTGGGCTGCCTATGGCCTGAGGGGGTGGGAATGGGCAGTGACAGGGTCCTGGATTCTGCGCTGACCTGCCCTCTTGCCCATTATTGTCTTGCAGACTTCTCCACCCAGGTGAACTCTTCGTCCCTCAACTCCCCGACAGGCCGAGGCTCCATGGCTGCCCCATCGCTGCACCCTTCCTTGGGACCAGGCATCGGCTCCCCTCTGGGCTCCCCAGGGCAGCTACACTCACCCATCAGCACCCTGAGCTCCCCCATCAACGGCATGGGCCCGCCCTTCTCCGTCATCAGCTCTCCCATGGGTCCCCACTCCATGTCGGTACCCACCACACCCACCCTGGGCTTTGGCACTGGCAGCCCCCAGGTGAGTGCAGGGCTGGGCTTTGGTGGGTGGAGGAAGTGCTTTACCTGCAGGCTGTCTACCCTGGGGACTGAGTTGTCATCTTCACTTTTTCTTCATGAAAGGGAGCATGGTGGGCCTGCGCCCAGTTCTGGCTTTGTTCTAGGTCCTGTTAGCTAGGCTTCCTTGCAGCTCTGGTCCTCAACCCAGTCTGGGCCCTGTGGTTATGACTGTGCTGTTCTGGGGCCCTTGATTCCCCAGGCTCATGTCCACCTCTCAGGGAGCTCTGTGGACACATATGTGCCCCTCTGCCCCCAAGCCCAGTGGTCTCAGTACCCCTAGGCCTTGAGAGGAGGCACATCCTGGCTCAGTTCAGGGATGTCAGTTCTGGGACCCCACAGAGGCTCCTGACGGCAGTGTATGTTTGAAGGCCCCGGCTCCCCATAGTTCTATGAATACCAGTCATCTGCAGGGCTTGGGCACTCTTCCTGTGGGCCTGCTATAGGCACCCTAGGGGCTCATCAACTTCCCTTTCCTCCTTGAGACCCTCTGTACTTGTCAGAAGCCTTGACAGTACTCTTGGATTTTTCCTTGGATATCTGTCCCTGTGCATACCAGATCCTCCATCTGAACCACCTGCTCTTCAGGCTTCCTCCTGTTCTTCCTGAAATAGACCAGGGATCTCCTTTCCTACTCTGAGGTTCTCAGTTTGGATTCTGCCCTTCATCCTCCAATAGATCTGTGGTGCTATCTCACAGCGGCACACCTGGGTCCCCTTCCCAGCCACATGGAACTGACAGCATCCATGTGTCCCTTAGACACCCAAGGCCTCATGCCCATTGAGCCACACCACCTCCCAGGCACCCTTCCTGTTTCTGGCTCAGGAGAACTTAGTTATGCTGGGGTTTGGAACTCACCCACCACCTGACCAGGTAGCCTCTTGGGAACTGGCCTAGGTCTCTCAAGGTAGGCTTTTTTTTTTTTTTTTTTTTTTTTAGGCCAACCTCATCTAAGTCCATTTGGTGTATATGTGCACATGTGCCTTTGTGTGTGTGTATACGCACGCACGCACACAATCTGTAAGAGCTATAGTCCCTACTCATGAACATGTTGCCTTCCTCCCCTTCTCACCTTACCTAGCCTTGTAGAAGCAGACAAAAAGCCTGAGGTGCTGGCATGAGGGAAGCCTGACTACTTGGCCACCTCCATGGGCAATTTTTTTTGTTGCTATTTTTAGCATAGCTGTCCACATCTGCTCTTCTTGGCTGCTGATGCCACGTGCGCGGGCGGTGGGGGGGGGCAGATAAAGACCTGTCCTTCACAATCCCCTGACTTCACTGGCCAGCACTTTCTCACTATCACAACCCATGAAGCTCCTTGGTGGGTCTGAGTACAACTGTATCAGGCCACAGCCTCTCAGGGTCTTCATGGTCCTACAGTGTGGCCATGTCTGGCTCCCTCGCATGTCTCTCAGGTCTGGGCCTGGGGAGCAGGCCTACTCTTAAGTAGGGAGTGCCTCTGAGTGCCCAAGTGATGAGGCATTGAGGCCTCTGAATCCCAGATCCTCCTGGTATGAGGGTCTGTGGGGCCCATGAGGCCACGGTATCTTTGTGAACAGTGTTATGGGAGGCCTAGGGTGCTTTATAGTGCCATGGGGAACGAAGTTAGGAGAACATGCAGGGCCTGGGGCAGAGCTAGGTTCAGGGCTGCTCTGGATCTCCTGTGGGTAGTGGGCTTCCACAAGTGAAGCTGGTTGGGCCACTCTGGGAGGTCAGGGTGGGGTGGGTGTGGAAGAGAGGAGCCAGACAAGTGGGCAGAGACCCAGATGGGGTGCAAATGAGGGGGAACTGAAATAAATGCCAAGAATATGAAAGGGGAAACAGGATGGCCCCCACCCATGGAGACATAGGGCTCTGGTGAAGTGCTGTCCTGTCCTGGGTCTCTTTGGAAATGGATTGGGAACACAGAAGTCCCCAGTAGGTGGGGGCTGTTGTGAGCGGATGCTGTCCTGATCCATCAGTGCAGAGCTGGGAGGATGGAAGAGTGTTCCGGGCTGCCTCCCAGACCTGCATTACTGTGCTGTGGCTGCTACACCAGACTGGCCACTGGTGGAGGCCTGAGGAGCCACGTAGAGAGGAGGAGTGCTCCAGCCCAGCCTTCATGATGTCCTGATGTCAGGAGCTCATCAGGCCCTAGGTTGTTTGAGCTTCCCAGGGCCTCGATCTGAATGAGGCCCAAGAATGACAGGACAGGACAGGACAACTCATGTGGCTAGCTAGTGTTGTGTGACTGAGGAGTGTGGCTCACTGCACAACCCCATCCCATTGGGCTTGGAGGGCTGTGACCAACTTCCCTATGGCTCTCTGGTCATACTAGTTTACCTAGGGCAGGCACTGAGAACCATGGCTCTGACTGAACATGGGAGCCAGGAGACAGAGCAGGGGGATGCTAGTGTGGTTGGAGCAAACGTAGAAAGGAAGAGAGCATGTGTGAGTGCAAGTAGTCTCCTAGGAGAGGCCTGCCCTGTGTCATCACTGGGTTCTCACAGCAGGAGGAGGCAGCAACCTGGAGGGAGGCCTCCTGACTGGCTTCTAGCCTGAAGGCCTCCTGTTGCAGCCAGCTTTCTCGTTGCTGGCATAAAGCACCTGACCAAGCAGCTTGTGGGAGGAAAGGGTTTATTTGGGCTTATAGACTCAAGGGGAAGCTTCGTGATGGCTGAGAAAAGGATGGCATGAGCAGAGGCTGGACATCACCTCCTGGCCAACATGAGATGGAAGACAGCAGCAGGAGCGTGTGCCAGACATGGCAAAGGGAAGCTGGTATAACACCCATAAACCCACCCCCAATAGTACACTGCCTCCAGGAGGTTCCAGTTCCCAAATTGACACCAGCTAGGGATTAAGCATTCAGAACACATAAATTAATGGAGACACCTGAATCAAACCACCATACCTCCCTTCTGCTTAGACTCAGCATGGCACTGTACCTGCCTGGGCCATGGCTGTGACTGACCCCCACCCTGCAGGGCCGACTTCTTTTTCTTTTGCAGACAGACCTTTGTTCCCCACATCTACCTCCAGGTGCCGACTGGGCTCTTGCCTGGGGAACTGCCTCCCATCTAGAAGGCCCAGTGTCAACTGCTCTGTCTGTAGGGGCCTGCAGCGTGCTCACTCTGCTCTGAGCCCTTCCCCTTCAGCCATTGCCACCTTCACATCAGCCCTCAAGTAGGTCCTGTGAGGTCCAGCTTCAGACAGAGGACTTGGGTGCTTAGTGAACCCCCAAAGCCAGCTGAAGATGGGGAGGTAGTATCCCAGCCGGGTGTTTTCCTTGGAGCTCTGCAGAGTCCCAGAATGGCACATGTGACCTCTGTGGCCTTAGGGCTGCCCACGTTTCCCCTGACTTCCTTGTTCTATGGCTTCCAGGTCACAGGACTTGTTGCTGTGACTTCTGGGTGGGCACTGCTATAGATGGGTCAAAGTAGCCCACCCTACCCTAGCTGAGCACTCCCACCCTACCCTAGCTGAGCACCCTTACCCATCCCTCTGTACCTTCCTTTCCCCTTCAGCAGCACACAGGTCCATGTACTTGGTCGTCACACCTGCTCTATGACCCAGCTGCTAGGTAGACCTGGTGGATCCCATAGCCTTCAGGGTCTCCTTCGTGGAGGGAGAGAGCCTCACTGGCTGGGCTTCCTATGCAGTGACTGGCATGGAGGGATGTGCTAGGCCTCTGTACAGTCGGGCTAACAAAGGCCTACTGTGGCTCCCTGCTGCCCAGAGACTCACACACAGGGTCCTCAGGCAGCTGCCACAGAGATTGCCTTCTTTTGGATGCCCTACTCTCCACCCTTCCCCTAGCTCAAACATCTAACACCTAACCCTGCGGTACCCAGCATTCTGTGTGGGCTTCTGCCCCACCCCCCCTGAAGCCCACTTGAAGCCAGGCCTGGCCCACTGGGACTGGAAAATCCCTGTGGGTTGGGTGCTCAGTCCTGTGAAAGGAAGCTTCAAGTGTTTCTGCTTGCTTTGGGCACTGAGCTCTTCCTGTCCCGTGAGAAAGGGGGATGGTGAGGAAGGAGGTGAGGTTCCCCTTGCAGTGGTGGTCCGACTACATGAGGGCAGTGCAGCTTTCTGCCTTTGTCAGGGGTTTGCAGAATTGGGGGAGGGGAGCTGCCCAGATGGGGCCTCCAGCACCCCAGCAGACAGGCAGGCGGCAGGGAAGCGCCGCTGGGCCCTGTGCTGACTGCAGAGCTGGGCTGGAGGCTGCGGAACCAAAACTGCTGTGTCACTGAGACGCTGCAGCTGTTGCCAGGGCGACCGGGTGAGTTTCCCACGCTTGGCCTGGTGGCTAGGCAGGCTGGCAAGGCAAGGGGTGTGTGCAGAGGCCAAGGTGTCCCTGCCACTCTATGCCTGGGGTATCCACCTGCTCTCCTCTCCTGTCACAACCCAGAGACTACTGCCTTGCAGTGTGGTGGAGGCATGTGTGGCTCTGGGGGAGCACAGCTCTCCTCCTTCCCGTTGTCTGAGCCTCCTGTCCTCATCTGGGGTCTGAGAGCCTAGAGCACCTGCCCCTGGAGTGCTCAGTGATGGGTGGTGCTTCTAGGTGGGTGGCGGGCAGGTGTGTGAGTGGTGGGCTGGCAGGGGGATTGCAGCTGTGTGAGGTCTTTGACACTTCAGCTGCTGGGAGGACCCCCTGAGAGCTAGGCTGCACGCTGCACATTTCACTCAGGGCATCGAGATGTTACCCTGTTTCCTCTCTCCCCTCCCTCTTCCCCCCCCCCCCCTTGAGGCAGGGTCTCATAGCATAGGCTGGCTTGAAACTTGATATGTAGCTGAGTCTGGTCTTGAACTTCTGATACGCCTGCCTCCCCCTCCCAAATGCTTTGATTACAGGTGTGTTCCACCACTCTTGGCTGGACCTGGACTCTTGAGGACAGTGGCCATGTGGCCTTGGGGAAGGTGCTCTGTAAAGTGGAGTACAGCCATTGTGCCAAGAATGTTGAGGACTTGGCACATGTCAGTGTCTGTCCTGGGCTGACCCACTCCCCTCTTCCTGCAGCTCAACTCACCCATGAACCCTGTCAGCAGCAGCGAGGACATCAAGCCTCCGCTGGGCCTCAATGGCGTTCTCAAGGTTCCCGCCCATCCCTCAGGAAACATGGCGTCCTTCACCAAGCATATCTGTGCTATCTGTGGGGATCGCTCCTCAGGTAGAACTGCGTCAGGGGTGTGGTACCTGGGAAGAGTACTGTGGGAGGGTTAATGGGGGCTGGCCTCCTCTTTGGTCTGGGTTGAGCCTGGGTGAAGGGGGCCCTTGCCTAACACTAACGAAGCCCAGTAGCCCAAGGACAAAACATGGCCTCTACCAGGGTACAGTAGCTCGGGCACTGAGAATAGGATACTTTGTAGAGATACCGGTCCCAATTGGTAATGACCCCATGAGCCTAGCAGGCAGCACATGTCCAATGATGAGCAGGCAGGGTTAAGCAAGAGCCTGCCTGAGTTTGGGTGGGGGCGCGGGAGACCTGGAGATAGAGTCCCTGCCTGTAGTGTGGCACCAGGGGAGAGTCCCACCAGGATGGCCACTGCTCACCTGCCCCCTGCTCCCCATAGGCAAACACTACGGTGTGTACAGCTGCGAGGGCTGCAAGGGCTTCTTCAAGAGGACAGTGCGCAAAGACCTGACCTACACCTGCCGTGACAACAAAGACTGCCTGATTGATAAGCGACAACGGAACAGGTGCCAGTACTGCCGCTACCAGAAGTGCCTGGCCATGGGCATGAAGCGTGAAGGTAGGACTCAGATGCGCTCCCCCCCCCCCCAGCCTGCTCCTTTGTCAGGCGTAGGAGGCCTCCTGTTTCCCCTTCCCCGGGATCCTCACAGAGCCCAGGCCTTGACTTGGCGGCTTGCTAGACTCTGGTAGTGTCTGGAGGTTCCTTTGCATACCTCAGGTAACATGGGGTATTCACTCCCTCCAGCGTTGTTGCTCCATAGTGAAGCCCCCTGTCCTGTGGTGTTAAATGAGCATGCCAGGTCTTGGGATTCTAGAAGAGACAAGAGACTGCGTCTGGCGCACTGAGAGACTCTCCCCCAGGGGCAGGAACTGAGCAGACAGCCCTTTGCAATGGTGTGGAGGGGTAGAGCTGGGCTAGTTCGTGGCTGGAGTCAGTTGAGACCAAGCAGTACGATAGAAGCACAGCAAGGGGGAACCAGATGGAGGCGGGAACGAGGAAAGGAGAGGCAGTAGAGAGGTCATCTGGCTGTCGAGCCGTCCGCTGAGGGCATGGTCGGCGGCCAGTGATGGGTGGGCATGTTTAGGTTGGAGTAGTAAAGGTCTCCAAAGAACATGAGGGTATCCTTTTAGCCTTGTTGGATGCAAGGGTCACCTTGGGCTCCCCTTCCTCCCTAGACCACCTCCAGTTCCAGCTTTGGCCTGGGTCACCTGTCAACCCACAGGCTCTCAAAACGACAGGATTTTCAGCCTTTTGCATTGACAAGATGTGTTGGGGACTAGGTAGCAGAATAGATCACTCCTTGAGGTCCCAGAAGTAGTCCTGTTGTCCAGCCAGGCCCTTGGGTTCCCCAGTTGCACTGTCCCCTTCTAGCCCTCCGGCTGCTGCCCCCTGCATGTGGGTAATTCCCAGGTTAGATGTACATGTGTGTCTGGGTACCTGGGTAAACTTCCTTCATTGTCTGGAGCCCAGGTCTTATGGGGTTGCAAATGCTGCCTGGCGTGGAGTCTGCTGCTCTGCCCTTAGCACTTCAGGGGTCCCTCCAGCTTCCTCTCCATGGTTTAACATGTGTCCTGTGTCTTTCCCATCAGCCCCCAAGCTGACTGTCTACCCTGTTGATGACCAGTCTGTGGGAGGGCTTTAGTGCTGTGCTTTACCGGACATTTCATATCATGTCATTCCTAAGTTTTGCTATTTTTTTTTATTTTGGGCCTCTGTTTATGAGAAATAAAGAAAACTCAGTGAGTGGGTCCTTTTCTCTGAGGAGATTTCTTCTAGGCTGTGAGAGTCGTGTGGTGCAGGAGGTCTCCCTCTTGTTGAGGAGGTGAGACTGTGGACCTAGAGTTGTGTGCTGTAGAACTGGTGGTGTATGAATGTGAATGATGCCAGCTAGGTCTTTTTAACTGGGCACAAGTTTTTAGAACCCATGCAGTTCTTCAGGCCTGGACTTGGCGGTAGGGGTGGGGGAAGAGAGAGAGAGAGAGAGAGAGAAAGAGAGAGAGAGAATGAGGGAGGGAGGGAGGGAGGGAGAGGGAGGGAGAGAAAGAGAGAGAGAAAGAGAGAGAGAGAAAGAGAGAGAGAGAGAAAGAGAGAGAGAGAGAGAGAGAGAAGAGCCATCTTGTCTTGGCACTACGGGCCCTCAGCTGGAGATGACCAGTGCAGTATAGCTCTTAAGAGACAGGAGCTCCAGTAGGGTGACCCTGAGGTAAGCAGTGCCTGGCCAGAGGGTGGAGGTGAGGCTTTGCAGGTCTCTCAGGAGCTAAGCTCAGCCCTGAGTCCACACCCACTCATAGCCCACTGCTCCTGGTGCCTGGCACTGAGCCAGGCAGAAAATATGAGCCCCTGTTCCCTGAAAGTGACCAGTAGATATGTGTGCAGCCTCCTAGCTAGTGTCAGGGAAAGATCAGGTATTGACTATTGACACTGACCCAGCCTTGGGTTATGGGTGCAGCCCTGGGGTACAGGCTGTCCAGACTAATGCCTGGGGATGGGGCCGCATCTGAGAATGCTGAACATGTCAGCAGATCTGGCATGTGGCAAGGACCTTCCAGCCGTACGATGGACCAACCCCTTTTTCCAAGGTCCCTGAGGTTGTCCTCAGTGCCTGGTGTTCTCAGATTCCACCTGTCTGGGCCCCCAGAGCCTAGGGGTGTGGATGCTGCCCTACCCCCTCCCAGTGGAATGGCACATTCTCAAGGCAGGGGTGGGGCTGGAGACACAGCCTGGCCCCTCCCCTGGTACTCACAGGGATTGGGTCTTGTTAACACTTGCTTTGGGGGTACCAGGCACCCTGTCTAGTCCCTATGTGTACTCTGCACACGCATACCCACCAGTGCCTAATGCTGCCCACCCTTCACAGATAAGAAAGGGGGGAGAGGCTAGAGAGGAATGTGGGAGGGCTTAGGGTTGGCACAGGACAGGCTTGGGCTGACCTGAGCATCCTGGCTGTCAATCGATGCTCTGTGTCTTAGGCCAACCTGTGGCTTTGTGTGGCTCCATCCTGTCAAGGGACACCTCCCTTTAGTCCCTGTAGTAAAAGCCCTGCAGAGAACTCTCGTGCCTAGCCACAGTGACCACAGAGCTCAGCCCCACAGGTTGTGCCACATTTGTGTGTCAGCTGGAGGCCCTTGCCGCCTAGTGGCTCTGCTGTCCAACCCCTGGCTCTGTTGGTGGGGAAGGAGGGAGCTCTATCTGGTCTCCTAAGACTTGTATCATTTCCCTAGTCCACATCCTCACTGATTGGTCCCAGTGCACCCAGTGCAGCCTGGGTGGCTGGGAGGAGCCTGGAGAGGGGCATATGCCCACCTCTGCCTATACTTAGGTACTGCCTTCTACCCATGTCTCTACCAGTCCCTGAAACAGACTCTTTCCCTCTGCTCTCGGACAGACTCACAGTTGGAGTGCTCTGGAAGTGGTGGGAGGGGCTGTTGGCTGTATGAGTCTGGTAGCCTGGCAGCCCTCGGAGAGGCCATGGGGCCAGGTTGCCAATCCAGGGCCTTTGGCCCAGAGCGTGCAGGACGTGCATGCACTGTTGGCTCCAGGGCCATCCCAGCCTGTGAGGTGCAGGGCCCTTAGGGTAGCAGATGGTGGACCTCACACTTCCCTTCGCTGGGCTTGGAGGCACACAGCCTGGGAACTGAGGCTTTGCACAGGCACTGTGAGGGAGGGAAGGGAGGGAAGGGCTGGCTGACCACAAGAGGGCCATGTCTCTGTAGCCTCTCTTGGGAGGGTGTTCTGGCTGATGGAGGATGCAGCAGACTGATAGTATCTGTGTGGGCAATAGCAGGGCCTGCACAAGCAAGCAGCCACAGGGACTCGTTCAGCAGCATTCCCCAGCTGGGGGTGGGCAGTGCCCTGTTGGGGCTTTGGCTCCTTTCCAGGCTGAGCCCAGGCCTGTTGGCTGGGGCAGGTGATGGTGGGGCTGGGGGCTTGCAGGTGGATTGGTGTGGCAGACTGGAGGCCCACCCGGTGCACATTTACTCTCAGCTCCCTCCAGCAAGGCCTCTTTCCTTCCTGCCCCTCATTTCTTCCTGTGCCCTGTCCCTTGGCTCAAGAGCACTGAGTGCTGAGTGCGGAAATGGCAAGACCTGCTGCCGTATGCGTGCGTGTGCACAGATGTGAGCGAGCCTACTGTTTCCACTGTAGGTCCACTCTCTGGCTTTGTGACTTTGACCTCTGTAGACCCCTTCTGTACCATGGGGCCTTCGGCAAGGTCTACCTCAGCTTGCTGGAGGAGTAGAGGCGAGCTGCCCTTGGGTAGTGCAGGGTTGGAGCATGCTTTTGTGGCATGTGTTTGTGCATGGGTGTGCTGCTGTGTGCCTGTGTATGCGTATTGCTTTTGTGTTCAGAGCCTTGTCCTAGACTGGACCCCTTGACATTAGTGTGACCACTGCTCTAGCTCAAAGGCCCGCAGTGTGCTATGGGGCTTCCGGGAGGAAGTTCCCCTCCCTGGGCCTCCATTGCCTAGGCCTTAAGAAGGGGCAGTCGGGCAAGAGTGTGCTGGTAGAATCCAGTCCTGCCTATCTCAGAGGTCCAACTCTGGGCTTCCAAGAGAAGGCAAGCAGTAGTCACTGGAAGAGCCCCAAACAAAGAAGGCATCCGGCCTGGGATGCCTCTGAGGCCCCCTTTAGTCCTGCCGGGCCTACTATGACCATGTTTCTGATGTTGGGACCCAGGGGCGCGGGGGAGGGGAAGCCTGGCAGAGCTTAGCCTGCATCTGGCTGGAGCAAGTCTGGAGGCAGGCTCGGCCTCCCCTGCCTCCGCCACAGCCACCTCCCCCGCAGCCTTGCGCTCTTGGAAGGATAACGAGGCCCTGTATTTACAGACGCCTCCCGCCTGAGGCTTCCCGGCGCCAGTGGAGCATAAGTCAAACATGACTGCGTCTAAAAGGTGATTGAGCTGGCAAAACATAAATCCCCCACTCCCTTTGCCCCCTCCGCCATCTATAAATAAAACGATAATATTTATAACGATGCCGCCCTGAGCTGCTGAGGCCCTTCACAGCTTCAAAGTGCTTCACAAAACATTTGCTAATTAATTCTCAGCCGCCCCCGCGTAGGAGGCAGGTGTGAGGGGCCCCTCACCCGCCCGCGCCAGGCACTCACAGGGATAACAGGCCAGGCTCCTCATGCCCAGGACTGTCTTCCAGCAAGCAGGAGGAAGCGGGGCTTCCTGAAGGCAGGCTCCTCGTTGCCATTTCATGATGAAGAAGCAGATGCACAGAGAGGTTAAGGGAGTTGCCCAGGCTGCACTGCCATTAAAGCAGCCTCTAGGAACCTGGGCCGTTTGTTCCACAGTCTGCAGTCTCGGCTGCGACGGTTGGCTCTCTCAGCCTCACTTTCCCAACTTAGAAAGATGAGGAGGCCACTAGGTTGACACGAGGCTTAGAAGTTCTGCCTAGATGCCCCAGGGATGCAGCAGCCTTCCTGGTTCTGACCACCATTGGCCTGTTGAGGCGCCTCCTGCTGGTGGCATTGCTTCACATGCTCCAGGAGGCTCATGTTCAGGGCCAGGCCTGGCAGAATGACCTCATCCCAGATGAGCAGCAGCCACACGAGGGCCCTGTGGAAGCCCAGCTGGAAGGGGCTGGAGCCTGGCAGGCTGGGCGCCATCTGCTGCAGCCCCCACCTGCTGTCAGACATTCCGTAAGAGCCAGTCTTGCAAAACGCTGGCCAAGGTCTCTGCCTGGATGCTTGGCCCAGCTGGTGCTTTCTGGGCCATCACCCTGTTCTTGGGTTTCATGTGGGTAGAAAGTCCCTCATTCAGGCAGACCATTGGGTCTTGGGGAGTCTAGCATGGGACAGCCATGCATCTCTACAGGAAAGGTGCAGGGGCTCCCCTTGAGGAGCCAGGGCCCAGGGAGCATATTTATCTGACCCCTGACTGAAGGGTGTCACTGGGCCCAGAAAGAAGCAGTTGTCTAGACAGGGTGTTGAGAGGTGGTCAGGCAGGGCTGCTACAGAGCTGTGGGCAGGAAGAGGACCATGAAGGGCTAAGCTTCACAGCAGAAGCCCTGAAGGCATGAGAGGAAGTGAGTGTGAGAGGAGGCTGCTCCCTGGGAGCCTTGACCCTGGGAGGACGGATCCACTGACAACCCTGGCTGGGCTACCACAGTGTCAGTACCCCTCTCACCCATGGCCCTCTGCTGCCCCTCATGTTTCTTTTTGCCAAGCCATTCTGGAAGCTGGGGCCTAGAGAGCCTAAGCAATGTAGCCTCAAGCAGGGTGGAAAGGTGGGGTGGGTCTGGATGTGGAGGGAGAGGCTGGTCTACTGATGGCTGTTACCCATGAGAGCCTGAGGTTCTGGGTCCTGCTCTGCCACCATGGGGCACACATGGTAGGGCCTGGATGAGCTCTGCCTGAGGTCCTGAGACTCTGGTACCTTGGAAAAAAGACTATCTCAGAGCACCAGGCTTGGGAGAAGGGGGCAGTCCAGATCCATCCCCAGGCTTGCTGTAGGAGCCCCTGATGGAAGGAGGGGTTGGGCTCTGTTGGCATCTCTCTGAGCACTGATGGGAAGCTAGGGGTTTACAGGAACCATCAGAGGTGGGTGGAGGGGAAGGAGGCACAGCCTCTGATTGGGCCTGTCACTGGGTCTCCTGGATAGGGTTGACCACAGGCTGGCAGCTGTTGGAGTCAACCCTGCTTGCCTGGATCACTGTACTTTGTCTTGCCATGCTGCCTCTGGCTCGGGCTACTCACAGGGTGGATTGGCAGTTACCTTGGTACCTCTGTGGAGGAGAGTGGGCAGTCTCGGGGGCCTGTTCCTTCCATTTGGCAGAGCCCTGTGTCAGGGTGCAAGGGACACATGCCTGCACACTTCCCCAGGAGTGTCTCTGGGCATGCTGCTCCTCGCACTAGCTTGTCCCCAGTGTGTCACCCCAGTCCTTTGGCTCTGGGCTTTACACAGTGGTTTCCTTTGCTGGACTGCTCTCCTGTTTAACTTCCTGTTTTAGCCTTGCTTCTTCTTTCAGTAGCCTTCCTGGGTTTGTTCAAGTCCCTAGGACAGGCAGGGGAAGGCATGATGTGGCCCCCTCAGCCAGGCCTGAAGGGGACACCGGTGTCAGAGGTCCTTCCTGGGCCTGACCATGGTGGGGTATTTGGGGGCTGCAGGCCTAGATGACTGCTTCCGCTTTGTTCAGCTGTGCAGGAGGAGCGGCAACGGGGCAAGGACCGGAATGAAAATGAGGTGGAGTCCACCAGCAGCGCCAATGAAGACATGCCTGTGGAGAAGATTCTAGAAGCCGAGCTGGCTGTTGAGCCCAAGACTGAGACCTATGTGGAGGCAAACATGGGTCTGAACCCCAGCTCAGTGAGTCTTATACTTTACACAGGAGAACCCTTCCTGCCTCAGTTCTCCCTTGGCGTGGCCTCTGCCCAGCTGGGTGACCACACTGCTCCTCCTGGACCTGGCATGGTGGCCCTCCTTACATGGCCAGTGTCGCCGTGGGGCCTTGGCCTGTGTTCACTGCAAGGCTTGGGTTCTGGGTGCTGAGCTGTTCCCCGGAGAAGATGTGAGGAGCTGAGTCCTGGGTTCGAAGGCTGGCTCTGCTGGCAGTGTATATGGCCCTGGCACTGGGGAAGAGATCTACCTGAGCTTCCCTGTCCTGTCAACTGGCACAAGAAGGTGGAGGTGCCAGCAAGGAAGGACCTGTGACTGGTGGGCCCTGTCATTACTGTTCGAGTGGGCTTCCAGCTGGTCACTTTCACACTGGTCACCTCTCAGAGTGGCCTTGGCAGTCCTCCCTTCCTGTACTGTCTGCTCCTTGTTGCCACCGGTTTCCAGGCTAGACCAGAAGGGCTGCTGACCATCCTCCTGGGTCCTCACTGCCCCAGAGTCTTGGTTTCAGACCGTTTTTGCCTCTATGCTTGCTCCTGGCTCTCACTTGATGTTGCTCCCTGCTGACCCCAATGTCTACTCCAACGTGGGTCTAGCCTCCAGCTGTGGCCTGAGCCAAGTATAGTGCCATGGAGCCTTCTGAGGCCCCCTTCCAGGACATGGGAACTGCATTGCTTTGGGGACTATTGTCCTTGATAGGCTTGCCTGGTTGGGAAACCCTGTTTGCTAGAGGCTCCAGTGAGGAGGAAGCAGCTGGGCCCTCAGTTGGAGCATTTCTGACTGTGCAAATCCACGAGCAAGACAAGCTCACGTCTCAGGCCCATCGTACAGTTGTGTCTGTCTCATGTGTAGTCGGCATGGCGTCCAGTCTTCATCTGGATCACTACGTGGGTTCAAGGCCAGGACCAGAGTCCTGTGGCCAGCCCCTGGAGACCTAGTCCAGGCAGACCTCAAGCCATAGCAGCGTGTCTGCACTGGGCTCAGGCTGGGCTCCCCATCTTCACTCACTAGGATCACATGCCCCCTTTTTGCCTGCAGGACCTTTGCATGTGTTGCTTTCTTGAGGAGGTCCTCACCCAAGCCCTGTCTGACCCTACATGCTGTGACATGGGCACAGGGCGATGGCTTAGTGAGCTGTCCAGGAGGCAGTGGGGTGGGAGCTCAGGCATGTTCCTCTCCCTGCCAATCCAGTCTGCGAGTGGGGGTCCTCTCTTGCATACTTGTGAGGCCCTGTGGCTGGGTCTCTGGCCTTGCTATCTTGTCCTCCCTGTCAAGGGACAGCCAGCACCCCATGACCCCAACCTCACTCTGACAAGCTCTGTTCCTGGCCTGGAGCTATCCTGCAGGGGAGGGCGCCCCTCCCACTAGAGTCTCCACAGTACTCTCTGCCTGTGTCCTGCCCTCTAAGGTGTCTTACTAGGCCTGGCTGGAAGGATGGTGCAGGCAGAGGCAGCTACCAGGGACGGACTGCCTTGCAAAGTGTGGCCAGAATTTTCTTTTGTCATTTGTGTAAGAACATTATTGGGAATATCCTCTGCTATCACTTCTGCTGTCCTTCCATGAAGGCTCAGATCTTCAGAGTTACCTGTGGGGCTGCTGGTGGAGGCTCAGTGCCTACCTGGCTTCCTGAGCCTGACCTCAAGCTGACCATCCCATGCATGGGGCTGGCGCTCCTTCCCTCAGATGCAAACTGGAGTGGGCAGGCAGCTCCCAGCCTCTCAGATGGCAGTGCCTGGGTGGTCCTGGGACCACACCTCCTTGGTAGGAACTGGCAGCTCTTTAAATGTCTGCTGTGGAATCAGCTCACCACCCAGCAGGATGGTCCTCTAGCTCCTCCCTCCCCACCCCCTCCAGTCTTAGCTTGCTGGAGTCCTAGCCTTCACACCTCTGTATACCCTGCCTTCTGTTCTCCCTGGCTATCTGCTGAAGTCCTGTGTTGTGTCCTGACAGCTGCCCCATGTGCCCACTCCTTCAGAGGCCCCAGTCAATACAGTGGTGGCTTGGGGCTCTTCTCATCCACAGTGACAGTGTTGCGGTGGCTAGTGGAAGGCTGGTGAGAGTGAGGCTCCTATGTGAGCAGAGCTGAGCACTGAGGCTTGCTTTCCTTGGCCCATAAGTCCCCATGGCTGTCCTGGGGCCCTGAACCCACTGTAGAACCCCCATGTGGTTGAAAGGCAGAGCCAGGCTATGGCCAGCCTGGGCACTGAGCAGAGGGCCTGACACTGGCAAGTTCTCAGGCTCTGCAGCCTCTGAGGTTTGCTGAGGTTCATAAGGGCGGGATGTCCTCCATCTCTCCTTCTGACTTGGTCCTTGGGATACTGTGTTGGCATCACTCTGCCTCTTATGGCTCCAGGCTCCCCTTGCACCTAGCCCTGCCAGCCCCATGCCTGAAGCAGGACTTGTCACCACCTTCTACTGGAGTCCTCTGCAGGCCCTTCACGCCATACTGGGTGTTTAGATTGTGCGTCACTTCCAAGCAGATGGTTTCTGTCAGCTAAATCCCTTCAAAGGAAAGCAGTTTTCTTCTACTCCAATGCCTGGCTTCTGTAATTCTAAAACCCCTGCATCCTTTTCTTGGGTACTGGTCCCCCCAGAACCAGAGGGCTGTGACCCCAGGCCATCTTCTGGGCACTGAGAGAGGCACCCCAGCCCTGCTGTGAGGCCCACCTGGGTCTCCTCCATGAGAAGGACTCAGTTGCCCCCTCCTGAGCATGCAGAACTTTCTGGAAGGCCTTGAATACTACCTCCCCCCCCCCCCCGAGTCTGGCCAAGTACAGGCCAGTCTCCAAGCTTCTACCTGTATACTTGGTAGAACATGTTTCCCAGATGGGCCACTGTGACCTTTGGAGATGGGGTTTGGCCCCACCCCAGCTCCCTCAGCCTGCCCATCATATTTTTCCTCATTCCCTGGGACCTGCCTCTCAGGGCTGGAGGGGACCTTGATGGAGCTGGTAGGCTGTACCAGTTTCCATGCTGCTATAACAAATTGCCACAAACTTAGCTTCTGCTTATCTTCAGCTCTTGAGCTCAGAGACCCTGCGCTCTTTTGGCAGGCTTCAGTCAGGCGTTGGCAGGGCTGGTTGCTCTGGGGAGAAGCTTCTCCTGCTTTTCCGAAACCTGGAGGTTCCCGTATCCCCTCCAGCTTCACACCAGTGATGTCCCCTCTGATCTCTTGATTCTCTTGAGCCTCCTGCCTCCTCCCACAAGGAGCCCTGGGATGATCCTGGGCCTGCCCCAGGAAGCCAAGCTCCTTCCCTATTCCTGGAGCTTTAGTGTGAGCCCATCTGCCAAGCCCTTTTCTATGCCACAGATGCTAGAGATTGGGACATGGACTCTCTAGGGGCTGGCATTCTGCCTCACCTCCGACTGGGTATCATGTGTGGGGTAGGGTGTGGGCAGGGCTGTTCTCGCAGTATGCTGGTGACATGAGTCTGAACCTGATTGAAATGCCTTTTCTTCACTGTAGCCAAACGACCCTGTCACCAACATCTGCCAAGCAGCAGATAAGCAGCTCTTTACACTCGTGGAGTGGGCCAAGAGGATCCCGCACTTCTCTGAGCTTCCCCTAGATGACCAGGTCATCTTGCTGCGGGCAGGTGAGTAGCCGGGCCAGGCCGAGCCGAGACAGAAGGCAACAAACAAGGGGTGGGCATCTGGAGACTTCACACTCTCTCCTCCAGCCTAAGGAAGTTTGTGGTAAAGAATCTCAGAGGGCTGTTTAGATACTACCCCCCCCCCAGTGTTGTGTGTCCCCTGTATCCTTGTCTCCTTAGGTGACCACTGACCCTTTTCTGGGCAGGGGTCTTGATGCAGATAGCTGGAACACAAAAGATGCTTATCTCACACTCAATTCATGCCCCACTGTGAGACTCAGGCAGTGGGTGTGGTGGTCAGGAATGTTTCCCTGGGGGCTTGGAATCAGGCCTTATTTGTAAAGGGGTCCATAGCATACCAACTGTTGGCTGAATTCTGTCCAGTGACAGGAAGGCTGACTGAGACCAGAATCCTTAGCCCAGGATCCTGCCTGTAGCGTGAGGGCTTTATGCTGGGTCTAGGATCTCAGTTCACTGCTCACTGCCCTCCTGCTGTGGTGATATTGGTAACTGTCCTGAGTCCTGCAAGGACCACATTGGAGGCCACATTGTCTTGAGGCCTGAGCATTCCGACCTCTTTGGCTTTCTATTCTACACTGATAGCTCCCAGCCTCAGCGTTGGCTGGCACAGGCAGTCCCCAGTGACATGTGGAGAAAACTAGCCAGAGATGGCTCCCTGTGCAGCACAGAATATTCTGGAAGCTGTTTGATCAGGGCGAGCCTCTTCCCTCCTGACTCTCCCTTTTTGGTGGGCTTTGACTTCCTAGATGAGTCAGGATGGCATCCCATCTTGGGTCCTTCCATGCTTGCCTCTGCCTGGGTGGGCTTCTGTCCTGTTGGGCTGAGGTACAGGGCACATATTCTTCTCAGAATCTAGGGAGTCTTCTGCCCACTTCTTTTAGGGCTCCTACCCTACCTAGCTCTCAGCTCATAATTCTGAGGTCTGCTGGCTTCAAGCCTGGTCTGACCCTAAGGGCTTTGGTAGGACCAGGGCCTTTGGGGAAAACCTTCACACATGGTAAATCAGGAGGGCCTCCGAGGACATTGAGTAACATGGTTGGTTGTCATCATGGCTGGTGGCTGATTGGGGGAAGCTGCAGGTTGGGTGGGGCTCCAGTGTCAGGACACCTGTGGCTGTGTGCTTGTGCCAGCTCATAATGTCTGCTTGTAGGGATGTCTACCAGGCCTGTATTTCCTCCTGCAGGGGGTGGATTTTATGTCCAGAGTCCTAGGTCCACCATCATGAGAGCCCCTGGTTACCCATGTTTCAGGCTGGGGCCTCCTGTGACCTAGGGGAGTATCTACCTGGGATTTTCTGAGCTACTGGGTGGTGTGCAGCAGCCACAGCTCCATAGTAGGCAGAGGGTCTCAGCCTGGCTGGCCTGACTGCTGACTTTGTTCCTTGGGGCTAGATCCTTTCCTCATTGTTCATAGAACATTCCAAAAATTTAAATAGTCCTGGCTTAGATGGCTCAGAGGGTAAAGTGCTTGCTTTGAAAACATGAGGACCTGAGTTTGATCCCTAACACCTGTATAAAATGCCTCTATTTCCTCCTGCAGGGGGTGGATCTTATGTCCAGAGCCCTAGGTCCACCATCATGATAGCCCCTGGTTACCCCTGTTTCAGGCTGGGATCTCCTGTGACTAGGGTGTGGTAGTACATTCCTGTAATCCCAGTGCTGGGAAGGCAGAGACAGTAGGATCCCTGGGGCTTGCTGAAATCACCAGCTAGTCTAACCTCATTGGTGAGGGAGACCAGGCCCAGAGACCCGTTCTCAAAGGAGGTGGATGATGTTCCTGAGGATGACACCCAAGGTTGTCCTCTGGCCTCCGGGTGCACATGGGCACCGGCATTCACACACACATGAACATATACACAAAATTGATAGAATAGCCTTGGCTCATTCCTGGAGCACTCTGACCCTGAGGCAGAGTGAGGGCTACTCATGGCTTCCAGGCTCTGGTGTCTCACCTCCCCTTCATCCCAACGTCCCATGCTGTTGAGTGGGAAGATCTTAGGCTGCTATAGTGGGTCTCCTGAGGGTCTGGGCTACAGAAGAACCTACAGTGATTGGATGGGCCTGGTCCAAGTTTGAGTGAGAGGAACAACGCATATTGCAGGTCTGGTTTGACTCCTTCTGCCCCATCCCCACCCTGGGAAGGGGAATTCAAGTCAGGCTTAGGCCATGGCACCCTGGGGTAGGGCCCTCCCTCCACAGGCCATCAACAGCAATGATTCTGCCATGCATTTATGTTTCCCAAGCTTAGTCACTTGTGGAACCCACCCTTATTTCCCTTTTCAGAGGTCACTTGACTGGGTTGAGGACTTGTAGGCAAGTGGTAGGGCCAGACTAGTACCTCTATGGCAGGACTTCTCATGATGGCTTCTGCAGCTTCTCTCCATCCTGGCTGCCTCCCTCCTACTGTCCCTAGACACCCATAGCCCTCCATGATGATGGGAGCAATTAAGAGCCACCTGGCCTTGAACCAGCCACTTATGCTGGTATTTTGTTGGACCTGGATAGGGGCAGTCCTGGGTCAGAACCTAAGGAATAAAGGTCTGAGATGGGGTGGAACTTGCCCCAGGAACCCAGGAGGTCCTGTTGCTGGGAGTGCTTTAGGACTGAGAGGAGACTGAGGACCCAGGTCAATTTTACATGAGGCAAAAAGCACATTGAACCCCATCTTCTGAGTGCTAAATTGCCTACTAACCCTGTCTCAGTTTCCCCTCAGAAAAACAGACCAGTACCGGAATGGGGAAATGTGTTAGGGGTTAGGGGCTGGTTAGGGGTTTGCTTATTTGCAAAGCCTGATGGCCAGGGTCTGATTCCCCAATAAAGCCAGATGCACAAAGTAGCATAGGTGTCTTAGAGTTTTTCGTAGTGGTGGGAGGCCCTGGTGCCCCCAAATTCTCTATGTCACATATATACACACATGCCCACATACATACATGTCCCTCCATGTAGGACTGCAGTCTGGATGAGGTATGATAGTCCATGTGATACAGGAGCTGTGTGGCCTGGAGTCTCAGGCCACAAACAGTTGTCAGGATGCCTGGTGCTAAAGCTGGCCTTGCCACATGGTTCTCAGGAGCCACTGGGCCGTGCACACAGGTTCCCCTCTTACTGTGTGTCTCCCCCAGGTCCTCTGTACCAGAACCTGATATGTGGCACTGGGCTTGTGGCTTTCCTTCTTAGTACCTCGTTCTTGTGGCATTCCACATGGCACACCTTGGTCTCCAAGAACTTTCTTTTGGACCAGGCTGGTAGCAGTCATTCCATAGTCATTCTAGAGGGTGTGCCTCCTCTGAGGGATGCAGAAAGAAACTTCTGGGAGCCTCTGAGTTTTCCACAGGAAGTGCTCCCAGAGCCTTCACAGCCCCAGCGCCCACAGTCAGAGCAAGAGGCATTCTGCACACCTCTTCTGTGGAACTCCTCATGGGGTTTAGGGCTCATGCTGACCACTTTGGGAGCCCTGACTTGGGTTTGGAAAGGGTCTGGTACATGCTACCTTCTGGCATCCCAACTAGGGGAAAGGGCAGGGATGGGGGCCTCTAGACAGCCCAGTGACCATGTATCTCCTCCCCCCAGGCTGGAATGAGCTGCTCATCGCCTCCTTCTCCCACCGGTCCATAGCCGTGAAGGATGGGATCCTCCTTGCCACTGGACTACATGTTCACCGGAACAGCGCTCACAGTGCGGGGGTGGGCGCCATCTTCGACAGGTGGGCGGGGTGGGGTGGGTGCCATCTTCAACAGGTTGGGGGTAGCCCCTGCTGTCTTTCTGGGTGTGGCCTCTGCTTAGGAAGGGCAGGGCAGATTGCTATTCCCTCCGCAGTCCAGTGGCAGGGCACTTGATAGCACAGTTGGCACTTGGGTTGGTTCACTTCCAGTTCCTTCTTTTTTAATCCTGAGTATTTATGCACAAGGACAGCTGCGCTTTGTTAACAAAGCAGATCACACCATCGATATGGTTTTATAGACGTATCAATGTTTGGCACATCTCAGACATCAGTGCCGTGGCTGTATCACCAGAAGTGGCTTGTGTCCTGACCCGGCACCTGGCCCACTACCCCTCATGCCCCCAACAGACATTTCTCAGCAGCACAATCAAAGGGACAAGCTGGCTGGAACACAGCCATGAGAGCCACCTGACTCCATGCAGTTCCTCTCCTGGAACATTCCACCTGCTTATACTCCATCAGGTGAGGGACCATGGCTCCCTGTCCATGTCTGGATGGCCAGCCCTTAGCTACAAGCTGAGGACTCAGCGGCACTTGGGTGTTCTGAGGACTTGGACATCAGCTGCAGCCAGCAGGAGTTAAGATGTGGCTGGTACAGGGCAGAGACTGAGAAGGGGTAGGATAGGGAGGAAGCAGGAGGGGCCGAGGTTGAGCCCTAAAGTTGGAGGTGAGTGGAGCCACCCAGCAGCATCCTTGTGGATACATGTGCAAATAGAACATAGGTGCAGCCTGAGGCACACAAATGCAGCAAGGTTGTGTCCCCTATGTGGCAAATGCTGGCCTAAACTATGCCAGGCTCTGTGCCATGGCCCTCTCGGGGCCTTTGACAAGCTCACAAGCAGGAGGGCTCTGCAGGGTCTGTGTTCATCACCCACTCAAGTGTCTTCGCAGGGGTCTGGCTTTGGGATATACAGGCCCAGCCATGTGCCCAGATGGTAGTTAGGTGATGATGGGGTCCTTAGACCTGTGTCTCTGAGGTCCTCAAGCAGTGATTGGTGAGGTCCTGCTTTCCTCACCTGAGTGGGATGTGAAGTTTGGCTCATAGCAGTGGGGGCTCCTCTACACTTGCCACCTGTCTGCAGCTCTGTGCCCTGCCCAGAAGTAAAAACCTGGGGCCCTGGAGTGGCCCTGGAGCCTTGTGGCCTCTGGGCTGCTGCCGGCCTGAGCACCCTCAGGTCCTTCAGCTCTTTCCTAGGAAACATGGCTTCCCAGGCCTGCAGACTTGAGGACCCATTGGCCTGTTGGGTAAAGCTTGGGCTCCTTAGAGGAACCATCAAGGCTCTATGTGGGCCTTGGGCCTCTTTTCCTGTGGGGGGGACTGAGTCAGGGAGAGTGGGACATACCTGATTCTACTGCAGACTCCACGAGCGCTGACCCCCAAGGAGGGGTCACCACCTTGCTGGTGACGGCTGGGGATAAGAAGTGGCACCTGTCTCATTTGCAATGGCTCAGGGAAAGGTCTGTCTGAGCGTTGCAAGGAGCGCTATGAGTGCAGGGCAGCCAGGACTTTGTCTACCCCTGAGCAGGGACAGTGATGAGCCTGCTGGGCACACAGTAGGGGGCCTTGTCTCTGGCTTTTCTTGGCTCAGCCATTACCAGGTCCCTCTTCTGTGCCTATGATCCTAGGTAGAATCTGGCAGACAGCCCTGGGGGAGTGGAGGAGCCTAAGCTCTACAGGACCACAACTCGTGGGGACATGTCCATCCTTTAGGGTCCTGGTATGGTCTTGCTCATCCAGTTGCCCTCAGGCTATATTAGGCTTTCCAGAATCCTGAGGGTCTTTCTGGGTAGGGGCCCTGGTGAGGATTTATCTCACATGGATCTTGACACTTGCCTTCTTCCTCAGGGTGTTGACGGAGTTGGTGTCCAAGATGCGGGACATGCAGATGGACAAGACGGAGCTGGGCTGCCTGCGAGCTATTGTACTCTTCAACCCTGGTATGCCCCCCCCCTCCGTGGCCAAGGGTGTCCATGCCCTCCCAGCTCCCCTGCGGCCAAGGGTGTCCGTGTCCTTCCAACCACTCTGCGAATGGGGCTGCTGCGTGGGCCAGTAGCCACCCACCTCTTGGGGTTCAGTATCCTGTCACAGTGGAAAGCAGTCCTGCACGTCCACTTGCCATAAGAATTAGCTGAGGGGCTAATGTTAGTGGTCTCCAGCCAAGTCTCCTGGGCTCTGCTTCCTAGGGAGCCTCACCAGTGAGACCCTCTAGCTGGAGTCATGATCAGTCTGGCTTGCTAGGTGTCCTGGGAGCAGCTGGCATTGTCCCCCAATCTCAGCTCCAGGTGATTATAGGGTCAGGCATCAAGGGGTTCAGGACAGAGTGAGCTGGCAGCTATGAGGGCCAGGCTAGAGAATGCTTCCCCCCAGGCAGCAACTCCCTTCTGTGGTCTCTGGATACTCAGTGTTAAAGGCCTCTAAGGTACCCCTCTGTCACCTGGCAAAGGCTGAGGCAGTGCCATACAGACAGCACCACACTTGGCATGGGGCGCTGAGACCCCTGGGCAAGCAGTGGGTCAGGCCTATGCTCATAGTGAGCTCAGGGTTAATAGGAGACACTCATGGCAGCTAGAGCTCAGGGTGGGGGGCACTTGTGGCCCCTCCTGTGGTGTTAACAGCACAGTGTGACTCCCTAGGAGGTGAGATTCAGAAAAGGGTGCAGGGAGGGGAGGCTGTCTGGACCAGCTCTGGAGAGCTGCTGAGTTGGGGGAGCCCGGCTCTGCATTGTACAAGAGGGAGGGAGCAGGTAGGCTTCTGTCTCTCCAGGTGGGTGGGTGGGTGTGAATGGGGGTGCCCTGCCTGGGTTGGGTAGAGGATGTAGAAGGACCTCTTGCTAGCTCGCAAGGTCGCATGACGCCTTCTGGTCTGGTCTGATGCACCAAAGCGGCCTGTGCCCAGGGCTCTAAGGAAGCAAGGAGAACTAGCTGGAGCTGGTCAGCCAGAGGAACCTGGCCAGTTCAAGGAGCTGCAGCACCCAGGCCACCCTTGGTATTCATGCTGGGTAGCCATGCCCTGATGGTGTTGGTGGTCATGGCCATGGCATCTTTGTGGTCTGGGATCTGACCGCAAGTCTCAGGCTCTGAGGAGCCTTCTAGGACATCTTCCCACCGTGTGGGTCAGGGGTTTCTGGGGAAGAGCATGTAGCTCCTTTTTGCCATGGGAGCTGGGGCCCAAGTTGCTTCTCATAGATACTATGGCAACAGATGGGGAAACTGAGTCCCTGGAAGTCAAAGGACAGGCTCAAGGTCATGTTGGGTTCAAGTAGCAGAGCTGGAGTGCGACTCCAGAGCTCCCTCCTCCCATGCTGGGATATGTAGGGCAGCCATATCCAGCTGCCGTGCCTGAGTTGGGTGTCTGGAAAATGGCCACCCCACCCTGGGCCCGAGTCCTCAGGGGCAGATCATGGGGACAGCCCAAGGTGAGGACTCTGATCCAAGACTGCTTCTCCCCACAGACTCCAAGGGACTTTCGAACCCCGCTGAAGTGGAGGCGCTGAGGGAGAAGGTGTATGCATCTCTGGAGGCTTACTGTAAACACAAGTACCCGGAGCAGCCAGGCAGGTGAGCTGTGCCTCCACCCTCTTATAGACAGTGAGTCTGTTTGGAGAGCCAGTGCCCTGCCCTGCCCGACTGTTAGGTGCAGCCACGCAACCCCCAAACCCCTTGTGTATGACAAGACAGTGACTTTCTCTGTGGAAGTTCCCCGGGGCACCTTGTAGGCCCTAGGCAGGAGCCAGGTGGGCGGCAAGAACACCATACCTTAGCCTATAGCGCTTAGTGTGCTCATCTTTGGTGATGTGTGAAAGTGACACCAGCACATACTAGGTGCTTTATATTTGTGGAGAATAGATGGCGGTGAGAATGCAGTTTGTTCCCAGTCGTGGACCCCAAGAGGACTGGGGTCTTCAGTCATGTCCAGGTCCACAGTGCTGGCTGCACATTTCACAGTATTAGGCACTGTGCACAAGAAGTTGTGGATTCCTGGGGTTCACTCTCTGGCTTTATTCTGTTCCCCCCTTTAAAGGGCACCTCTCAGTCTCCTGGTCTGCAGACTTTATGTGAAAGAGGAGCCCCGGGCATTTGGGAAGACAGCTCAGTCCCACTGCCTGGCATACATAGAGTTAACTGTCCATGCTGCTGCTCAGCCCTCATCTGGTTTGGTTTAAAGTGAAACTTCCCGGAGGAGGAGGACAGGAGGGTGGCAGCAGCTTGTTTTTTCTGGCTTCCTGCCTCAGCCCATCTCGCCAGCTCAGCAGAAAACAGCCTGTTCTCTGGCACCAGTCCAGCCTCCGAGCTAAGCTGGGGCCTTTAAACCCAGGACGGTGGGGCAGCTGGCCGCGGGGCTTCCTCCCTTGGAAATAAAAGACATCATTAATAATTAATGAAGCCCATAGCCCCTCAAAGGGTAGGGGGAGGCCTGGGGCAGACATGGAGGTCACATGAGGGACCCCCCCCACCCAGGCTGCTCCCCTTACCATATTGTCCTCCTTTGGGTTGGCTAAGGCTGACTCCCAGTACCCACAGGCTTCCTCCTGGGGATGAAAAACCTCAGTACCCCCCACCTCGGGCAGTCAGCCCTGCAGAGCCCTTCCTGGAGAGGAGCCTGCATGAGAGCCTGGGGGCACTAGCTGGAGGCTGATGGGCTGGCAGGAGCACAGAGCTCCCTAGCTCAGTGCTGGCTCCACTTCCAGGGGGAATCTGCACCTCAAGGCTTCTCAGTGCCCACCCAGTACCCTGCACATTACCTACGAAGCTGCCCATATGCCTTCCTTCCTGTCACTACTCAGTATCATCCCCACCGCCTCTGCTAGAGGCACTGCTGTCCTCAGATCCACCCTTTCTGCCCTCACCTGCACTTCGCCATGGCCAGGGGAGCAAGCTCACGCTTTGTAACTTTAGTGAGTCTCAAAGCCTGGTTGGCCCTGCTTCCCTTCGTTCCTGGGCCCTCCCATGGAGGAGCCTCCTCTTCTTCATACATCCCTTCCTCTTCCTGAGGCTCAGAGCCTGCAGCTTCCACTACATACCATGTTTGGGGCCCCAGGGAGGCTGCCAGGAACCAGACAGAGGGAGAGGGTCCTTGTGCCCAGCCTTGTAGATACCTTCACCTACTGCTGTCCGGCAGGTTCGCCAAGCTGCTTCTCCGCCTGCCTGCGCTGCGCTCCATCGGTCTCAAGTGCCTGGAGCACCTGTTCTTCTTCAAGCTCATTGGGGACACACCCATTGACACCTTCCTCATGGAAATGCTGGAGGCCCCTCACCAGGCCACCTAAGCCTTGGTCACCATGTACCGTCCTGCGCCCTGCCTGGACACAGCCGCTCTGCTAGGCTCCAGCCCTGTCCCTACTCTTCTTGCTGGCCTGTGTGGACCTTTGGTGTGCAGAGTGTCCCTGTGCCCCCAAGAGATGCGTCACCATCCTCGTCATCTTTGTTACTGCTTGCCGTTGGCTCAGGGCCATTGCCAGAGCTGGTGTAAGACCCAGCCAGCGTCCCCTCCCAGGCTCTTGAGGTGCTGTGCCATGACCCTGGGCACTTGGGGATGACTTCATGGTCTTTGGGGCCTGGAGCTGCAGGAGCTAGGAGAGGGGCTCGTGATGGTTGCTGTTGCTGGTTCTCAAAGTCCTTCTGTTTGGCCCCTCTATTTGGAGTCCTGGTACTTGGCCAATGTTAGAGCCCACCCAGGGTCAGGTGGGGACAGGCCCTGTCTCATTGCAAAGACCCATGTACCCTGGGCTGTAGCTTCCCTTGGCATAGAGTACAGGGTGGACAGTCCATTTCCAAAGATACCTTGAGTTCCCTCCAGCCACAGAAACAGGAGGCCAGCCATGGTGCAGGTTTCTGGAGACAGCTTCGGGCTGCAGGGCTAGGGTCTCTCTGTCACCCCACCCCGAGTTCCTATGTGTCATTGTTCTGGTTTCAGCTTCTCTCCCACCATGTGTTTCTGTCAACCAGGGTGAGCAGACCATCGTGTCCTGGCCTCTTCCCTCGCCCCAACCTCCTGTGGTTTGCAAAAGGACTGAAGCTAGTCCTTGGCTCCCCGACGGCTAGCCTTGGTTTAGGCAGGGTGGGTGGGCTAATACACATGCTGACCCAGTGAGATGCTTCTGGCCTTTCCTGTGGATGCTGGACCCAAAGGCTCCTAGAAGGAAGAGGAGAGGGGATGGGGCCCTTTCTTCCAAGAGGCAGAGACAGAGAGACTTGTTGATGAGCCATGCAGGTGGGGATAGGTATGCTGTGTCCTGGCATGGCAACATGCCAAAGTGCTGTATGGAACCCCCCCCACACACACACCCTTCTCTGGCCAGCTGGTTTCTGCCACAGGCCTTGCTGGAACCCCCCAGCATGTTATCTGTAGATGTTTACCTAGAGCATTAACCAGGGGCTCAGTGACACCGGCTCAGCCCTTAGACCCACCCCGCGGGCCACTGCAGGCTCTGAGTGCCTCTGGGGTTGAACAGCCTCCTTTGCACTGTGGCTCCTTGATCTCCAATCCTCCTTATGCTGGTGTCTCACACCCACACCCTGGTTTGTCAGGAGTAGGTGTGGGCAGGTGGATGTCGGGAAGGACTTCAGTGGTGCAAGGGATGTGTGGGGGCCCTCATGGGACAGAGCAGCTAGGAGATTGGGCCTGGAGGTGGAGGACGGGAGGAAGTGTGTGTGGAAGGGCACGGTTCATTCATTTTCTACTTTCCCAGAGGCCCCAGTCGGAGCCAGATGAGGCACCCAGGCAGAGGCTGTAGGCATCAAAAGTTTCAAAAACATCTTCCCTCTACCCCACCCCTCAGCGTGGTGTCTTGAGAGATACACAAGGCACCCTCATGCTGTGCCAGGACCAGCCAGCCACCCCTTTTCTCAGACTCCCATCCCTTTGAGGTATGGTGACACTAGGCAGTGGGGCAAGGCCCCTGCCCCACACCCAGTACTATGCCATCTGCAGCCAGGTGTACCCACCGTCCATACCACCCAGCCATGGGCGGCCTTTCAGCACTGCATGTGGCTCCAGGGGAGGGAACCCCAGGAGAGAGTTGTAAAGTTGGGAGAGTTCTGCCTCCAGAAGCTAGAGCCCCGGCCCTTTGGGCCTGTGCGGCCTTACCCACCACTGTTGGTCATCTTGGACTCCTGTGGGCTTCCTGTGCTCTCAGTCCCATCGTCACTGTCTGTCTGTGTGCAGTGCTGTTTGTTTGTGTGGGAGACGTGGTCATGCACTCAGGAGGGAGCTGGGAAGTTCATTACCAGCCCTTCAGGAGTGTTACGGTCTGGCTCAATTAAGGTGATTGTTTTATAATTATTATTGTTATTATTTTGGTGGGACAATCTTTAATTTTCTAAAGATAGCACTAACATCAGCTCCTTGGCCACCTCACACCTGTCCCTGCTTCGGCCTGGCTGGATGAAGCAGCTGCCATCGAGGGCCACATGACTTCTACATGGCCACATCCTGGGCCTCCTCAGCTCTGTCACCTCTCTGCTTGGACCATCGATGAGGTTTCCATGGCCAAGAAGTGAAGATGACCATAGAACCAGGTGGCCTGCCTGGGGGCATGTCACCCAGATAGGCCCGGTGGCAGCTGCTGGCTCCTGTCACCTTGGAAGCACACAGTTCCTGAGGGAAATTTGACCCCATCCCCTCAGTCTCCAGGTCACAGCACACCAAGGATTCTGGGCCCGGGGATAACAGCCCCCTCCAGAGGCCTGACCAGAGCAAGTGGCCAGTGGATGATCAGCTGATGTCCCCCTCCGCGCAGGTGTGTGCTGTAGACACCTTGCCAGAGACTTCAGAACAGCGACATGCAGGACAAGCACCACACTTCCTGATGTTTTGTGTTTCATTTTAATCAAGACTTTCCCATTTTCTTGTAAATTTGCTTCATGTAAGCAAGTACCTAAGGCCCCTCCTGTGGTGCCATCAGGCTTGGGACTAGCTGGAGGCAGGAGATGCATCTATTTTCAGATGCCTGGAGCCGGTGCCGTCCCCTATCTAGCCATGCCTTAGCCGGGACGTGCAGCCACTGTGGGGAGGATGCCACGTCCGCAGGGAGAAGAGAGAAATGTCTAGAGCACCGGGAAAGGTTAAAGAATCTATTTTTGTACAAATGTAATTTTATCCCTCATGTAACTGGATGGTATGGCGGGTGGGACCTGTTTTGTTTCTGCTTCAAGTGCCGAGGAGGACTGTCAGGATGTGGGGATGCTGAGAGAGCGGAGGGGCCGCACGCTTGTGTGGGGACCACCGCAGATGGACGTTTCCTGTGGGTGGAACAGAGGCCCAGGACCTTCAGGGTTTTCTTCCCTTTCGAGTGATTCGAACAACCTTACTCTGTCCTCGGTGCTGGCCAGCTTTCCTGCGACTCATCTGACTGAAATGACTTCCCTGCGTAACTGCTCTCTGGGACATCGTGGCGCAGGCGCTGGGGTTGACCAACAGTGGTCTCAGGATTGTGAAAAAGAAACACACAGAAAAACATGAGAGGAGAAACAAAATATGAGCGTTTCAAATATATTTCCATTTCAGTTCGCATCTGTTCTGTGTGGGGGTGTCCTGTCTGGGTGTGGGAGTCAGACAGCTGGGGCTGTAAACGGTACCACCCTTAGGTGGGGGGGACCTGTGGTCAGCCCCAGCTCCGCAGACCTCCTGCCTTCACCAGCTGGGTGGGGTCCCCAGCAGCATTAGAGCCCCACCAGCATGCCCTGCCCCAAAGCTCCCCCGGTGGCCTGGGGCCTGCCTGCCTGTCCTGCATCCTCCCTGCTGAGCATCCATAGGCACCAGTCTCGTGGACACTTGCGAGGCCCCTTCGTTACTACTTGCCTAGCCCAAGCTGCCTGCACACGGCCAGAGTGAGCAAGAGGTTCACATGGAGGGCCCCAGATAAATGATGTCATCTGATTGGTTAATAACAGGTTAGTGATGCCCATCAGTGCCATCTCGTGATAAATGCCCTTTGTCTCCACACTGTCTGCGGGTTGGGCTGTTCTGGCCCCAGTTTGGTGATGGTGCCCCAATCCTTTCCTGCCTCTGTCCACCTGGGAGAGGGAAGCTGGGAGCAGGGTCTGGTCCAGCCCTGTGCTGCTGGACACAAAGCTCTGGCTGGTTCAGAACCACATGGCTCTCAGGTGGACTTGGGCCATCAGATGGCAGATGTCACTATCCAGGAACACACAGTCACAAATGTGCATTTCTACACACCAACACCTTATACATGTCACACTAAGCCCCAGAAGGCCAGCAGCGGTAGTGGAAAGTCAGGTCAAGCCAGTCTCCAGGCAGGACTCGGGGGTGGGGTGGGGGGACACACTGACAGACATTCTCCTTTCTGGAGCATGCTGGGGGCAGCTATACCCTGAAACTGAGCTTCACCCAGGCTCTTAACTGGAACCTGCAAGACAAATAATGTCCCCCCGCCAAGACCTGCTATTGACCCTGGCTGCTCACTGCTTGGCTTCTCACCAGCCCCCAAAGCTAGTCCTTCCCTGGCCAGTGACTAATCCAGGGACAGGGCTGGGAGCAACCTCACTGAGGAGATGGCCTCAGGGTACATGGAGGACCCCTGACCGTGCCCCACTTACCTAGAAGCCAGTGCAACCCCTCTGCCAGGCCTGGCCCGCTCTGGTTCTTCGTAATAAAATCATGTGCCTATGGGTCATGTGGACCCCTTTCTTGGAAAGAGGGTCATCAGAGAAGTGGGGAGTCACCCTGTCTTCTGTATGCTCTCTGCACCAGCACCGCTGGTGGTTGGAAGCCAGGTCTGACCTCTGGTGGCCTCCAGTGTCCCCAGGGAAGTGCAAGGGGAGCCTGCAGGGAGCCTCGGGCCTGGGCTCAGGGAACCAGTTGACATACTGGGTAGCTGGATGCAGGACAGGCCAATGAAAAGGGTGGGGAGGGCTGCTTTTAGGTTCCAGGGCCCTTGGTGCTGGTGCTGGGGTCCCATAGGTAATGGGGTAATGGAAATGAGGCAGGTGAGTCCAGGTGGAGCAGGACTGGCTCTGGCTCCGGTTCCCTTTGGCAGAGTGTGGGACTGACCACTTTCCAGGACATAAGTACCACTCAGTGCTGCTCCTGCTGAGCAGAAACCCCAGGCTGCCACCCGGCATTGCTTGGTAACCTGGCCTCAGACCTCTCTGCTGCCTCTGGTTGCCGTGGCAACACTGCTCAGGGCAGTCCCTCTGGACCAGAGATGCTGGGCTTGATAAGTCTATCAGCAGCAGAATCAGGGCGACAGACCGAGCCAGCACAGGGGCCTGTGTAACCCGAGAGGCTTGGGTGGGGGTGGGGCCTTTGTTGGGGGAGCATAACGTGTGCATGGGATGTCACTGAGACCCCCCCCCCCTTGTCGTCTGCTGGGTCCTGTGCAGGAGCTGAGGAATGAGAAACGACTGACCCCCTTCATCAGCAAGCAATAGTGTGAAGGAAGAAAGGGCAGGCATGGTGGGGGGCATCTTGGAGAAAATGGGGTGTGCTCCCCCAGCCTCGGACAGAGCAAGGGTCAGAAGACAGCAGCAGCCTGGAGGTGGGGAGGGCCATGTGGATGTTACCAGTAGGAAAGTGTGGTCCAGGAAGTTTCTCTCCAATTTGGAGTTTGAGAATTGGAACCTCTGGAAGCCCTTTTGCAGCAGGGTCACAACCCACATCCACCTCGCCACCCTACACGGTGCCCCCGACAGGAAGGAAGTTGGAGGTGAGGCTGAGATGGAGCCCAGGAACTTTCAGAAGCATGAGGCTGTGAAGGGCACCCAAGACGCCCTGCTCCGTGGCAGGCTCCCAAATGCGAGGCCGTGCTGCCCTCTGCTGGGACACTGGAATAAGGCTGATACCCTTGGGGCCTTCGGATTCCTTCCAGCAGCTCAAAATCACCCACTGAGCAGAGTGGGCTGGGTAGGGCCACAGCATAGGTGTGGGTATCAGGACTTGGGAGTGGGGCTGTGCGTGGCCCCAGCTTCCCCATCTCTGTATTGGGGACAGAGTCCCCACTCGCAGGGCCCTGGTGACAAAAGTCCTGGTCGCCTGAAAGAAACTGCAGGTGCCGCTTGCTCTTTTATTGATACGAAGAGGCTGTCACTCAGGTATGGGATGGAGGGATGGGGGGGCAGTCAACAATGGGCCCTAGAGCTGCCCAAGGGTGTCAAGTGGGGGAGGGGTTGGAAGTGTGGAGAAGGGTCGTAGTGCAGCCTCCTTGCCTTCTCTTCCTCCTTCCCTCGCTCTTTCTTTCCCTCATTCCCCCCTTTGTTTCTCCTCTCTACCTACCATACACTCATCCACCCACCCACCATCCACCTACTCATCCATCCTTCTGCCTTTCCATCCAGCATCCATCAGTCTGTCCATTCATCCACCCACCTGTCCATCCATTTACCACACATCTATCCGTTCGCTTATCTACCCATCCATCTGCCTTTTAACCCATCCATCTGACATTACTTCTTAGGCTTAGGCTCAGTCCCAAGGGGCTCTGGTCTGTCCCTCCAGGCCATGAAAGCAGTCCGGACTCCCCAAGCCTCCAGGCCCCCCTCCTCCTAGCTATCACCCCCTCAAGGGTGGATTCTACACTGAAGCCAGCTCTGGAAGAGAGGGAGTTCGTCCTCTGGGGCTACGAGCTGGAGTGCAGCCCTCATCCTCCGGCCTGCCTTGTCTCGAGAGCAGCCTGTCCTGGGAGGAGAGATACCCCATCCCCAGTGTGAAAGGGAGCTGATCCTGGGGTCTAAACCCATCTTGGGGAGAGTGCATGGGGTTACTTCTGTGGCCCCGGCCTCTCATCTGTGGGGTGAGATTCACAGTGAGCTTTGTGTCCTATAGGCTCAGGAGGGTCACTCGGCCAGAACCCTTACCAGAGCGGGGCAATGTCCTCACAAAGATGGTAAATCTATTGTTCAAATATGAAATGTCTCCGTGAAAGGTCTCTGCGCCAAGGTCCGGAAAAGAGCCAGCCCAAACTTACCTTGGGGCACCTCACAGCTGTGGGAAGGGAGTTGCATAGCAGTCTATAGCCTGACCCTGGCTGTGCTCAGAGCTGGACACTAGTTGGGGCCCAGGCCGGGCTGGGGCAGAGCGAGAGCCACAGTGTGCAGGGTGGTGTGGTCCAGGCAGTGGGCCCCATAGGCCTCTCATTTCTCTTGCCTGCTGGGAGCCTGGATGGTGCTGGAGCCCAATGTATGTCCCCAAGGCCTGCATTTGAGGGTTCAGAACTGAGAGAGGCTGCTGCACACCCAATGAGGAGACTAGTGCTGTCTTCCCCAGGCCTTAGGGCAGCCATTGTGGAAGGCAGGGGGCAGGTTTTGCAATAATGAACGTGGCTCAGCAGTCATGATCTTAGGCATGTGCCCTGTTGGCCTGAAAGCTTATGCCCACCCCCAAATCTGAAAGGGAACACCTTTCAGATAGCAGCTTTTTTCCTATTTGCCCCAAACTGGAGGTGACCAAGACCTCCTTCACTAGGCAATGGCCGTGTGTGGTCACCATCAAATGTGAGCTGTGGAGCCCTGGACAGACTGCAGACGTGCCCTGTTAGCCTTGCATACAGGACGGAAGACCAAGGAGGGGTTAAGCTGTACTGAATCATTTTGTGTGGCCTACAGCACCTCTGGGAGGAAGGCTGTGCTGGTGAGAGCCAGGGTAGTGATACTGTTCTGGATCATCCAGGGTCGGGAGTACTTGTCAACACCACAGAGCTTTCAAGCGCAAGAGTGAGCCTTATATGCACACTGTTTGGGGAAACTAAGAATGATAAAGCAGAGGCGACAGTCAATCTGACTGTGTAACAGGGTGGAGCCTCTCTCTAAAGCGGGCAAGACTGAGGTGCTGGCCTCTGGCTCAGCGTGGGACCCTAAGCTGGAGCTAGTAGGATGGTCTGGCTATGGGCAGCAGCTCTACTACTTTAGATTAGATTTCAACACACAGAGTGGTAAGAGTTGGGTGAGTCCCTGATGGAGGGGGGCCATTGGTTATTGTGTCTTGTCAATGGGACAAAATATGCCACAGAAACAATTTAAGGGAGGAAAGCCTTATTTTGGCTCACAGCATTGGAGGAATTTCAGTTTAGGCAGGAAAGGTGTGGCAGAAGGGCTCGGTTGCGGGAATGTGTGGTTCAGCTCCGCTTATCCAAGCCAGAGCAGGAAGCAGAGAATACAAGCTGGACCGGGAATAGGTTAGAACCTTCAAGGCCTACCTCCACCAACAAGGGCCCATGTCTCAAACATTCCGCAACTCCCCGAAACAACACCACTGCTGGGGACCAAGTGTTCAAATCCATGAGCTCTTGGTGGTGGGCATTGCAATTTAAACCACAGCCAGGTGTGGTGGCAAAGGCCTTTAGCCCCAGCACTCAGGAGGCTGAGGTAGGAGGATCAACCTGAGCTCAAGGCCAGCCTGGGGCTGTAGAGTGAGTTCCAGGTCAGCCTTGGCTAGAGTGAGACCCTACCTCAGAAAGCAAACAAACGATCAAATCCAAGCTGCAGCAGAGAGGAGCAGCTGAGCTAGGGGAGGAGGTGCTGGCTAAGGCAGAGATAAGAGCCGGTGATAAGAGAGGTGGGGACTTGAACTTGTCTACACGTGCAAGCTCCACACTCAGTGCCTCCTGGGAGCAGCAAGCACCTGGACCCAGGGGTCTGCTTTCTGTTCTGTTCTCCAGGGATCCTGGGAGAAATGGCTGCATCTAGGACCGGGGCACGAACTGTGCAGGTTGGAGTGTGGGACATTTTGAAAGCCTGAAAAGAATGAAGGACCTTAAAATCAAAAAATCCAACAAGCAGTCTGTGAAGGGGACACAGGAGCCCACAAAAGAGCCCCAGGGTCCTCTGTGGGAAACAATGACATTACCCAGAGTGTAGAGCTTGGGCTAACTCAGAGTTAACCCACGCTCGAATAAATAAACGATGGGATAAATAAACAGAGCGGGGAAGAGGAAGACTCCCAGTGTGAGGAATTCCAAACAAACCGTGGGTCCTCCTCTGATATGGAGCTGGAGCAGAAACCCCCGCGCCTTGAGTGTGGGCTGCACAGTGACTCCTGTGAGGAGTGAGTACAGTGTGGAGGGACAGAGAAGGCATGCTGCGGGGTGGAGGGCTAAGACTGTCCCAGCTAGGCCACCATGAGCAGTACTGGCCATGACAGTACCCTACCCTGGCCCCTGTGTTAGCCTTTTGTGTTTTGGTTTTTTGAGGTAGGGTCTCGCTCTAACCCAGGCTGACCTGGAATTCACTCTGTCATCTCAGGTTGGCTTTGAATTCATGGTGATCCTCCTACCTCTGCCTCCCAAGTGCTGGGACTAAAGACGTGCGCCACCATACTGGGCCTTTTCCCCCTGAGACAAATACCTAAGAATAGGGAAAATGCATTTTGGCTCACGATTTCATAAGTTTCAGTACATGGTCACTTGACTCTGTGCCAAGTGGGAGCAGTTATGGTGGGGTTGGTACTGCTCATCTCACGGTGGCCAGGAAGCAGAGAATGAGAGGAAAAGTCCAAGGAAAGAGGTGCCCTTTAAATCCATGTGCCCAGGGTCTTCATGCTCCAGCCAGGCATCAGCTAACAGCCCACCCAGCTACGAGCTCATGGACGGAGTCACCCATTTATGAGGCCAGCACCCTCATGAGTCAGCCACCTCTCAGTGTGCCACTAGCTGGGGACTGGGTCTTCCACACAGAAGCTTTGGGGTGGGGGTTACTCCATAAGTTATACTCCTGTCGCTCAAAGGCTCGTGACCATCTCATAATGGAGCGTGCACTTGGTCTGTCTCTGAGTCCTCAAAGGTCCAACCGTTCTAACACTGCCTCACAAGGCCAAGTCTGAGCCAGGCATGGTGGGGTGCTCCTGGAATTCCAGCACTCAGGGAGTTTGAGGTCAGCCTTGAGATACATAGATCAAAAAATCCCTTTCTCCAAAAACAATTCAAGTCCAAAGTCTCCTGAGAGATCAAAAACTTAAGGCTAGCTCTGCGGGAGCCTCTGTAAAATCAAAGGAGAAGGACGTGCTTCCAGCACACAACGGCCCAGAAATGCTGTCACACCAGGAGATTCCCACGTGAGCACCCTCCTAGATGCCACCAGCGTCATCTAAAACAGAGGAGTCTGAGAAGCTGTCACAACCCAGGGAACCTGAGATGTAGACGGCTCATAGGTGTGGCTCGATGTCACACGGTGACGTGATTATAAAGTAGCAGTATTGCCCAGTTATGCAGTACACCTTGATGTGATGAGAATGAGAAGGAAAAGAAGGAGGGAGGGAGAGAAAGAAGGAAGGGATGAGAGGACACTGCGACATTCACGAACTCTGCTATCTGTGACTCCAGCAAACCTAAAATCGTTCTAAGGTTAAAAAAGGTTAATTTTATTTCTAAAACTATTTTAACTTATTTTCAAATGGAGGGAGGGAGAGAGAGAAGAAGAGAGGAAGGAGGAGAGAGGGAAGGAAGGAGGGAGGAGGGAATCAGAGAGGGAGGGAGAGCTGTGTACTCTCCTTCTCAGGTGAGGGTCTGAGTGACCCAGGATCCTTGCTCAAGTGTGGAGGGAGACACTAACTACGTCCCCAAGTGACAGTTCACTTGCAGGTAGCCACCGGGGCCATGGTATCACCTGACCACTCAGTAAGTAATGGCCATGTTGACTGAGAGACAGACCCTCTAGGCCCCCAGTATTTTTCCCTCCGACCTTTTCCCCAGGCACTTCTGGAGGTGGGTGGCATGCATAGAGCCAACTGTAAGAACCAGTGTTATGGTGAGGGCCAGAAGGTACCTGTCGCAGTCAGCCACACGTCGCTGGGATGAATCTTCAAACCAGGCACAATTTGGGGGAGGAAAGGATTTATTGAAACTACAGATTGAAGGGAAGTTCCATAACAGCCAGAGAGGCTGGCCCTCTCTCACAGGTCCAAGCAGAGAGAGAATCCCATCACCTACATCACACACACAGAACAGGGAACAGGCTGGGAGCCAAGGAGAGAATTTCTTCCCCTTTATATAGGCTTAGGGTGGGGTCTTGCAACCCTTCCCCAGACTTAATGGCTTCCTGAGTCTCTAGAATTTCCTTCCTGCATGACCCACACAGGAAAGGATATTTACTTCTAGCTTCTTTGAGCTTCTTTACATCCTGCCCCCTACTGAGAGGCTGCCTTTCTGTAAACATCCTCAGAGACCCACCCAAGATTACTTGAAAGGTCAAGTTGACATCAAAACTTAACCACCACAGTACCCAAGGTGCATGTCCCTGGAGGATGGATGTCTGGGGTGTTGAGCAGGATGCCTCAGGATGGAAGTGGAGGAAAGCTGGCTTACAGGATTGTGGGCTCCCAGCACCTGCAGGTGGAGACTGTTCCGGAGGTTGAAGGTCAAGCCCTCACAGGGAAGGGCCAGGAATTCACCAGTAAATATAAATCTGGTGACATTTTAATTAGAAAAGGACAGTTGACAAAGCAAGAGGTCAGGAACACGTGGGACATGAAGCAAGAGGCTGCTTCAAGTTTCCCATCACTCGGAAGAGCATAAAGGGCCACCATGTTGGGAAGGACCCGGCAGCCAGTGTGAGAAGTACCACAGTCAGCTGCCTGTTCTAAGGACTCTGGGAATGTGAGGGGGTAGGGGCAGCACCCCAAGCATCCCAGGCATCTGACCTGCCTCTGTCATCTCCCAGATTCTGGGGGTTACTTTCTGTTGCTCTTGTCAACCCCTGTGGGGGCTCTATAAATGCCATGATCCCTGCCCCCCATCCCCTGGCCCACTTTGGTTTTTCTGTCTGAAGAAACGTGGCCTCTTATCAAGCTGGGTTGCAGTTCTCAAGGTCAACAGTAGGTGGCACTTCCGATTATTACAAACTGAAAGTTTGTAACGTTAGGGTTTATGAAATCAAAGCATATTGAGCAAGTTCATTAAAGAGTACTTTTGGGGGGCTGCGGAGGAGATAGGGCAGTGGGTAAGATGCTTGCCACCCAAGCCTGAGAACCTGAATTTGGGTCCCCAGCACCCTCATAAGAAGTCAAGCAGAGCAATGAACCACTGCTCATTAATATCAGCTCTTGGAACAGATCCCTGAGACTCACTGGCCAGCCAGTCTAGCTGCATGGGTGAGCCCATGTCTCAAACGGTGGATGGGACTGGGCAGATGGCTCAGCAGCTACAGGTACTTATTTGCAAAGCTTGGTGGCCCGAGTTCGTATCCCTAGATGCAAAAAGTGCCGCGTGCATCTGGGTGCTTGTTTGCAGTGTCGGGAAGTCACACACACATGTAAATAAACAATTAGCATGGCCCCTGCACAAGGATGACATGCAAATTCGTGAAGCGTTCCATGATTTTTAAAAAGTTTTATAAAATATTTTATTCATTTTCAAGCAGAGAGAGAGAGAGAGAGAGAGAGAGAGAGAGAGAGAGCACACCAGGGCGCTGGAGGCAAGTGCCTTAACCGCTGAGCCATCTCTCCAGCCCGCGTTCCATGATTTTTTATAGCGTGGAATGAAGAAACCAAAACCAACACGTCTTAATTATTTAAAAAAATCATAAGGTAGAGAGCAGGTGAGGAAAACACCCAAAGTCTATCTCTGGCCTCCATCCACACGCAGGTGCACGTGAACCTTGCCACCCCGACACACGCATGCACAAAAGGTATCCTTTGCACACTGGATCCTATGGAGGGAGTATCTGTCGTCTAAGCTGGATATCTGGGGCCAGCTGTCAGCACCCATATTTACCACCAGAGGGCAGCATCGTCTGTGGTATCCATCCATCCAGTGAGCCCTGCTGATTGGCTCAGCTCTGTCTCCCTAGCAACCTTAAGCCCTTCCCACTCCCGAACTTGCTGCTCAGCCTTTTGCTCGGTGGCATCTCTAGGTTTAGGGGCCAAGGTGCTGTCCAGGAATGACCCCGAGGGCTTCTGCCTGCCCCTCCTCCCGGGCTCCTCGCACACGGGTGTAAGGTGAGCCTGGGGGGGAGGAGGGGGTGCAGGGCAGGATTACACCAGCAGTCCCCTCTGTCCCTTTGTTCTGGCACACCATTCTTCAGCAAGGATCAGTGCCGAGGTTCAAGGTTCCCAGGGCCCTAGTGGGACCAATCGCGTGACTGTGTTGGGTGCACACCCAGAGGTGGGAGCTGTGGTTCTGTGGGCCTGGGTGCGTTTGTGCTAGGATGTGTCACAGCCTCCAGGACAACTGAGGCATTTGGCCCTGGGCACCCTGTGTCCTTCCGTCGGTCCCTCCCTCCCTTCATCCATCCATCTATCCATTCCCCCATCTCCCTCTCCCTCCCTCTATCCATCCATCCATCCATCCACCCACCCATCCATCCACCAGCAGACACAGTCTGGCAACGCACTGCTAGGCAGGTCCATGGTTCCAGAAGAAAGCAGTTTCCAGATCTGCCCAGCAGAAATCCGATGTGAACCACGTATGTGATTAAAAATGGAAATTCTTCTTGCCAGGCACGTTAATACCAGATGAAATGAATTTGTGTATTTTTATTTAACTTGACATATAAAACAGCTATCTTTTTTTTCCCTCCACATGCAATCAACCTAAGAGATAAATGAAGCATTTTAATTTACTTTTTGGTAGCCAGTCCTCAGACCTGATGGGTCCCTTACCGCCAGCACATCTGTACACAGTCAAGCCCTCACAAGCCGCATGTGGGGGCTGCGGGGATGGCGCAGTGGGTAAGGTACTTGCCTTGTAAGCCAAGGACCGGAGAGCCCGTGTAAATGCTGGATTTGGTGGCCCATGGCATGCCTGTGATCCCAGAGCTGGGAGACCGAGATGAACAGATCCTTGGAGCTCACTGGCCAACCAGTCTAGACTAATTGGTAAGCTCCAGGCCAGTGAGAAACCCTGTCTGGAAAAGAGGTGATCAGTGTTCCCCAGAGCGATACCTGTGGTTCTTCTGGTCTCCACATGTAGGCTGCAAACGTGGGCTCCCACACACATACAAACCTGCGTGCACACATGATTGCACATCTGGAAACTGTGGTGGCCACTGAGGCTCTGGGGCTGATCACTAGAAGGAGGCCACCTTCAAGATGCTGAGGGATCCGAGAAGAGAGAAGCCGGTCAGGGAGGGGGCTGGAAGGCTTCTCGGAGGAGAAGGCGTTTGAGCTGGGCACTGCAGGATTGAAGGATGGGTAGGAGACCCCACTCACCTACCCCACTTGGCTGGGACTGGGAGACCCTCCCCTATGGGACAGAACACAAGGCCCTGTCTTCTCCTGCAGGTGGCACTCTGGGGACAAGGCAGAGCTGGCTCTCCAGAGGGGCTGGTTAGGGATTCTGAAGCCTTGGGACCTGGGCTGGTGATTGGCTGGCTGATGGCAGAGGGACCACAGACATTGGGCTCCACTGTACCTGGGACTGTACCTGGTGCAAACACTGTTTCCTAAAGACTTTTTTTAAAAAAAAGTCTTAAATATATATTTATTGTCCATAATGAGTTACATTATTTAGTGGGCAAACAATGAGTTGTTATCCCCAATTTCCCAATGCCCCCCTCCCCATCCCCAATCAGCTGGATATCCTCTTCCGTGGGCCGTCTGGATCAGTAGACTTTTTTTTACAAAAGTATTTTTATTTTTTTGAGATAGAAAGAGGCAGATAGAGACAAGTGAGTGTGGGTGTGCCAGGGATTCCAGCCTCTGTAAATGAACTCCAGACACATGTGTTACTTTGTGCATCCGGCTTTATGTGGGTACTGGGGAATCGAACCCAGGCCGTGAGGCTTTGCAAGTAAGTGCATTTGATCACTGCTCCATCTCTCCAGCCCCCCTGTCTAAGGACTTTCTGAGATCACCAAGACTGCTCCTAACCACTGCGAGGTTGCCTGCGAAGCTTCCAGAACCTTCATGCATGTGGTTCTGGCACAGTGAGAATTCCTGGAATTTACCTATAAGAAGGCATGACCACTGACTTCTGCTTAATGGAAGATGAAATTCACATCAGGGGCGCCTCTGGGGCTGACTCATGGCAAGAAGCAGGGAAGTGTCCCTCCCACCTCTGCTCTCTGCTCTCTGGGTCTCAAGCACCAGGGGTCTCTCAGCTGGGAGGAGCCCCACCCTTCCCCAGCTAGAACTAAGGGAACCCCATCTCCTTCTGCCTAGGAGTCCTGGGGGGGGATTGAGTGTGGGGGGATCCAGTGGAGTGTGAAACCACTTGTGTTCAAGTCTAAACTCCACATTAACTGAAGAAAAGAAATCCCAGGCCAGGTTGACATTCCTGACCACATTGGGCTGGCCCTAAGGAAAGCCTCACTCAGAGGCCGTAGCAGGCTGCCCTGCTTCCTCACACACATGTGGGAGACACAGAATGTCTGCTGGGAGGGGATATGTGCATGTGTGAGCATGATCTCACCTCTGGTGGTGTTAGCCTGTCTCCTCCCTGTGGGAGCTCCAAGCGCCATAGGAACTGCTGAGTGGTCTGATACCTTTCTAATGTCCGTGGACCTGAGGTGATCTTAGAGACCCTGAGCATTTCAGTGACTGGGCTGAATGGCAGGTGACAGGCAGTTGTTACAGGGCTGCTGCTTTCACAGCCTGGGTTCCACAGGTTCTGCACGATAGCTTTCAAATCCTTTGACATTTTGCTGAGATTTTGCCTGGCCTTGGCTATCTTTCTCTGCTCTGCCTGGGAGCTCTGGGAATTCCAAGCGGTGGGAGTCCCTGTGTGTGTGTGTGTGTGTGTGTGTGTGTGTGTGTGTGTGTGTGTGTGTGTGTGTGTGTGCATGTGTATGTGGGGGTGCTGACTAAGTTCTGGGGGCCTGGGCAAACACCATTATGGGGGAGGCAGATGGGGCTCAGGGGTAGCAGATGGGTACAGAGTAAGCAGACAGGGTGTGGGAGAGGCAGACAAGGTATGGGGAGCAGATGGGGTACAGTGGAGGAAGATGGGGTTCAAGAGAGGCAGACAGGGTTCAGAGGAGATAGATGGGGTGCAGGAGAGGCAGATGGGGTTCAGGGACCCTGGATAGGAGGACACAGCCACTGGAAAGACAGCAGTATGGGAAGGGGTTGTGTCAGGTAGGACCGGTGTTTCTCAAGACAGCACTAGGCCTCTCTCTGTGTCCTACGGTGCAGCAGGGACTGGCCACTGTCCCCAGCAACGCTTCAGTGGTGTGTAAGAACTACAGGACACAGCTCGGGGTCCTGTGTGCAGCTCCCTAGGGTGTCTGTGGTCCAACAGTGCCAGGCCCAGCCCCAGGCCTTGGTTCTACCTGAACCAAAGGAGCACCTACCTTGCAGGCCCCTGAGGTGGTCCTGGTCTACCTATGAGGCTCAGATGACTGTCCCCAGAAACGGATGGCGTTTCCCCCAGTTGTTCAGTTCAAGCACATGGTCAGGGACCACACTGTCTCCATGTGCTGGTCCAAGTGAGGAGATCCAATGGAGCCTGATCTTAGCTAAAGCTTTCATCTGTCACCTCCATGGCACGGGGACAGTACCTGCCGACGTGACTGCCCTGAGCCACACGTTTGAACAGCAGGGAAGACATGGTGCCCAGGTCAGCTTGAACTGTGGGGCCTGATCTTGACCACTCTACCCTGACCTCTGCTCAGCCTACAGCCTGGTCAGAGCCTCTGCATCTGGGACGGGAGGGAGTTGTGTGTGAGGCCTGTGACCCCCTGACCATGCACCCTGGAGCCAGGGCACAGGGTAGAGGAGACTTAGAGGATCTTAAGGAAGTCTGATCCCCGCCCGTCGTCCTGCAGATGTGGCCGCCCCCACCCTGCCACGTTACCACTTCCACCCCAGCAGGCAGGAAGCTGTGTGCTCTCGCTCCCTTTTTGTAAATTTTTGGAGGGCTGTTGTTGCAGAGAACATCTGGACGAGGCCCAAGGAACATAATAAAAAGGAGAGGAGGCCTGGGGGAGGAGCGGGGGCTGGAGGTCGGGAAAACCATCTGACTTCACTTTGCAGAGACAACTGCAATCATGCCGCCACTTCAGACCACGCCACTGACGTCAGTGGGAAACTATGAAGCCCACGATGGTTTGGTGACACACAACGAAATCCGTCCCAGGCCTCTCCTGCCCTGCTCAGAGCACCATGCTGATGGACAGACGCTGGGGGCTCCTCCAAAAGCTGGGAAGGCGTTTAGGGTGTCTTGTTAGGGACTTGTGGGTCCTTTCTCGTCCACACCCTCCATGGGACAGGAGGCTGAAAGCATCTGTCTATCCTCGTCCCGATGCTCAGGGCTTCGGGGATGGAGGTGTGTTGCTGGCCTTTCTTTGAGCTCGTTTTGCCTGCTGGGATGCCATGCCTGGTCCTCGGGGTGCCCCACTTTTGGTGTGCCTCACCTCCAGTGCTTTCCACAGTTGTCTTCAGTATGTGGCTGGGTGTTGGTGCCTCTCATGGGGTCCCCAGATCCTGAGATCTGTGGGTCGTGGGGAGGAATGAGGCTGACAGTGGCCTTTTCTGTCCTTTCTGGCTAAGGGACAACTTGGAGCTGTGAGTCCTGCTGAGTCCAGGATGTAAGGAGGATGCACATACCCCTGCTCTGAGATGCCAGGGAGTCCAGAGACAATGGCCCTTGGGACAAGGCACAGCCTCTAGGTTAGGAACCTGGCCTCCCCTGCTGGCTTGCTCAACTGTCAGGATCTGTCAGGGTTCACTAGGCTGTAAGGCTGGGCCCTGGTCCCACCATTACTCAAGAGGCTATTTCCCTGCATGGTCCAAGTGGGGGTCTGACTATATGTCTTCCCCATGTGAGTCTCAGAAAAGTGTCCTGAAATAAGCCCAGCAGAGGTGCCCACTGCACAGAGTAATTAAGTCAGTGTCTGCCAAGGCCCTCCCATGAGGCTTAGGCCCTGCACCCCTGCTGGGTTCGCCATTGAGCAAACTTCCTATAGACTATTAGGGTCCTGGGAGTCACTCCACAGCTTAACTCTGCAGATCCCAGGTGGGAAGCTGAGGTCCCTGAAGATATGTCATTTGTCACAGGGTTCCAGCTGGCTGGGCCCTACGGATTCCCTGCTTTTGCCAGGTTGAGGAGCTCAGATCTCCGCTGACCTTGGGGTTCTGCCAAGAGTGGCCTTACTTGTGACAGGAGCCAGAGCCCAAGCAACCTGACAGGAAGCTATGGGGAGAGGAGAGCCTTGACTCACAGCCTGGCTTCCAGCCCCTGGGCTGAAGGCATTTTTTTTCATGGAAAGTAGCTGCAGCTCCTTGCTTCCTCAGAGCTCTTTTTTTTTTTTTTTAAGTCTTAAATATATATTTATTGTCCATAATGAGTTACATTATTCAGTGGGAAAACACTGAGTTGTTATCCCCAATTCACCAATGCCCCCCTCCCCATCCCCAATCAGCTGGATATCCTCCTCCATGGGCCGTCTGGATCAGTCCTTATAGCAGGGGACCCTGGATAGCCTAGTACTCAGCCCGGTCCTCCTGGCCCAAGTGTGTTGTTACTGAAGGGTGCCATGCCTCTGGATAGTCTCCCCCACCACGGCTCTCACAATCTTTCTGCCCCCTCTTCCACATAGTTCCCTGAGTCGTGGTGGATGAGTATTAAGGCTGCTTTAAGGTTGTGAGTTTAGGGGTCTTTGTGTCGAAGATCGTTGGTTTCTGTCTCACTGGCTTATCCTGTGTAGATTGAATGTCTGTGGCTGTGGGTCCCTCGTTCCTCCCGTCCTTCTCTGAGGGATTTCCATATGGATCCTCCACGGTATGACTGTGGTGGCTCCTCTCTTGCCAGAATCTCAGGTATTGGCCTACGGTCGGTTGGTAGGGTTAGATGGTCCCCAGCTCTCTCGCTGCATCCTGAAAAATACAAGCACAATCTCCTTCGGAGAGTGTGATCAGTGTAGGTTAACAAATATACACATTTCCCCAGAGCTCTTTGATCCCTCCCTCGGCCACCTTAGCCAGGGGCTGTGCTGTTCCTTCCTAGGATTTCTGTTGGCTGGGGTGATGCTGGAGTACCACATAGGGGGTCAGATGAGAGGGTTCGGACCCATTCTAGCTCCACTAAGGGCCTGTTCTTGGAACCCCAACCTCTGTTTTGTATCCTTGGCTTTTGGAGCAGGCAGGACAGTACCTGGGGCTGGCCTGCCATAGGACCAGCCTCTCTGGAGGTGTTCCTCATTCCTCTTCAAGGCCAGGGTGGTCCTGAGATGGGTCTGTTTGTCCTCCCTAGACTGGAAAGTAAGGTCTGCTGCCCCTACTGGACTTGGGAGCCGCCACTCTGAAAGTCTCCCAATGGAGCTCTGGCCTGTCATTCCAGCCTCTGCTGGGGCCCCTGAGTTACCAGAATGCTCCATGTGCCTCCGAAGGCCCCTCCACTCCCAGCACCCAGTGCTGTCTCCCCAGTCAGAGCACATACTGCAGGAGGTCTGCAGGAGGGCTGGGGGCACCCCCTGTGAGCTCCCCAATGCCAACCATCCTCTAGGAAGCCCACCCTGCCTGCTTTCTTTCTTCCAGTGCAGGTTTCTTCTAGGTCCAGCACTGAACCACATGGTCTAACCTGTGAACACAGCCTCTCTGCGCCCCTCCCATTGGCTGGAGGGCTCCCCACTGAGCTCTGTCCCTCCGTGTGCCACGGGCTCTGCTGGGTGTCACCATCTCTTTGGGTCTCTTCGAGTCATTCAGGACTCACTGCTTCCCTCCTCCCTTGTCACTCCTCAAGGACAGACTCCAGACAGTGGTGGATGCTGGCCTCTGGGTCCCTGTGACCAGGATGGAGTCTGAGCCTGGATTTGGGGACTGATTCCTGCCCTTGAAGACATGGAGGCCATATTGTCCATGGGCCTCTCTGACTCCTTGTAATCTCCACGAGTTCTGTCTCAGGAACATTAGCTCCAGCTGCCTGGGGTACAGTGGGGTGCACACTGAACCTCCCCTGGTCCTCCCCTGAGAGACCTTCTGGATGACACATGGCGCACCGAGGCCGGGGAAGGTGGCACCAGCTGAAGAGCACAGAGCTGGTTAGCGCCTGACCTTTGACTCGAACCCAGACTTCTGTCTTCTTAGCCAGGCAGAATTCGCACAGCTCTCTCTCTCTCTCTCTCTCTCTCTCTCTCTCTCTCCCCCACCCTCTCTCTCTCTCTCTCTTCCCCACCCTCTCTCTCTCTCTCTCATTGTATGAGATCATACATGCATGTGTGCTTGCGCGCCCCCCTGCTTCTGCTGCTTGGTGTTCATCCTTCCAGAATGTTCTAGTGCACATCCCACCCATGACATGAACTCAGTTTCTGACTCTCCTAGCTCGCTCCCCTCCACATCCAAGAGCCTCACCCTGATCATTGTGGAGGAAGCTCACTTTCCAGCCCTGCCTGGGCCCTGCTGACTCTCAATGATCCGATCACTGCTGTGAATTTCAGCTCTCCCTGACGCTGCCGCCACGAACAGCAAGTTCTTCTCTCGAGCAGTTCTTGGTGGAGAAAGCTGGGTCTTGGGACTGTGGGGTTTGAGATTTCAGGCCTGGAGAGGCTTGCAAGAAGAAAGGGCCACACACTCGTGGGGTTCGCATGGGTCAGACAGGCTGTCCATTTCCTTCTAGAAATCACTGTCACCAGGAGAGTGGCTCTATACTCTATTCTGTTCCTGGAGAGGCTGGTGACAGCTGAGACCCCAGGACGAGGGACGGAGATCCATAGAACACCTCCACCACACCTGGACGGAATTCTGAGCCTCCTCAGGTGGGCAGAACAGCTGAGAAGTCTTGTCTCTGCTGGTGAGAGGATTGGTCACAGGTGTCCTGGACAGAAGTCACCAGTGAGTGTGACACAAACACAGCCTGTATGTGACAGCCTGCCCCTACTTCCTTAATGTGCCCTCCCATCTAGGAACACGAGAGCTCCGAGGATGTGGGAACCTGCCATCTTCTTCCTCCCTGGAGGACCACAGCGCCACCGTTCTAAGTCTCTGACAGGCTAAGGACATGCCAAGTGACCGTTTCTCACTGTTCTCTTCAGAGACCCTGAGGACATCTTTTGATTTTCTCCCATTGCTGGGACCCAAACCCAGGGCTACTGAGCAAAATCCCCACCCCTGTTTATTTTGTTTCTTGTTTTTTTGTGGTGCTGGGGTTTGAACCTAGGACCACAGGCATGTTAGGCAAGTCCTCTCCTCAGTACCCAGGGAGGGTTTTAGAGGATGGGTGTGACTCCATTTTGGCTTGCTCAATCCATACTGGGACATCGGGGACTGGACTGCTGTGTGCCCCAGGGTCTGAGTAGGAGGAACACTGGACAGAGGTGGCCTTCAGTGTAGGTCTGGGCTGCAGAGAGCTCCTCCCCTTTCTTTGGGGCAAGGAGTTTAGTGCAGGGGTTGTATGGAGACTTAGAAAAGTCGTCAATATCCACCACTGACTATAGGAACAGGATTTCACGAGTAGCTCCAGCAGTGGGTGGGTCTGGCTTGGGTCTCCAGGGGGCTGTAGTCAGATGTCACCAGGAATGCATCCCCTGAAGGTTGACCAGACAGCTCCCAGGATGTGGCTGCAGCCATGTCCTCCTCATGCATGGTGTGGTCTGAGTATCCTCACAGCATGGCCCTAGGGTGAGAGCTCTTGCCAGCCAAGCTTGAGCCTCGGTACGGGTACCTCACATTGTCCTCACTTCTGCTGGCCAATGACAACTCAGATTGCCTTTTGGGGCTCAGCCAGGGCCCAACAGTGGCCTTCCTCAAGGTGGCCTCGTAATTCCATGTCCCCAAGTAACACAAAGCCTGCCTCTCCTTCTCAACCGTGGCACCCATTTCTGGTGTGCAGGAAGAGGTGAATGGTTGTGTGAGTTTGTCTGAAGCCTAGGCCTTCCTGTGTACCAATCCAAGACCCTGGAGCTAGATGGGGCCTGGAGGGTTTGTAGGGTAGGTCGTGGCTTGGGAGGAGTGCCCAGTGAGGGGGCCATGTACCCCAGACTTCTTCCTCAGTCTCCTCATCTGTGAACTGCACAGGGTGCGAGAGGCTGCTAGGAGCAGAATGGGGTCAGGAAGGCACCTGGCCTGGGGGTGAGCACACAGCAGTCGGTCATTATAATCTCATAGACAGTCAGACTGGGCACCTCTATGCCTTGGTCTCCATCTCTAGAAAGCCGAGCTCTTGTGCCAAGAGGGAGAGGACTATGGAGAAGGGGCAGGGCAGGGCTCCCATCTCCCAATTGTGGGTATGGTCTCTGGCTCAGGTATTAAGCTCCTGTCATCATAGAGGCAAGCGGCCAGTGGCCAGATGGGAGCAATGGGCAGAACCAGGAGGGCAGGACCAGATGCAGCCCAGCAGCCATGTGCCAAGCCTGTGGGCTCCGCTGCCCCTTTGCTCCCATCCCCTCTCAAGGACACGACACTTCCCTTCTGTAGTTTTCTGCCTGAGGAGCAGGGGCTTTAATTTTGCTGGAGCAAAGGAAAAATAAACCTTTACAGCAGCTCAATAATATAAGACAGAGCCAAGCAAGCACCCGGATGGCAAGAGGCTGCAGAACTCCTGAAACACGGATGCTGGTGCAGTGAGACACAGAGACCTCTGGTCACCCCTGGCGGCCTGGCCCTGCCACACCCTCCAGAAGGTTCCATGTTTAGTCTGTTTCGAATGTCTCCATAGCAGGGGTTCTCATACTCCATCACCCACGGCTTCCTTTCAGTAAGATGAAATAAACCTTTAAAGGAAGGCAAGAAGGCTCAGTTTGTCCCTAACGTCTTCTTTAGGCTAGGAGCCCAGGGGTGTCTGCCAGGAGCCTGGTAAAAGGTGGGGTGTAAGGGATTGCCTGAGGTCTTCTTGTGACAGCTTGCCCATACTTTTTCATATAAGTCCAGTCCCCAAGGCTATCTACCCTGAGGCTACGTAAAATCCTACAGCAGGATCGACAGTAGCAACATCCTGGCCTCCCTCCTGGCTACCACACCCTCTGTATTCTAGCCTCTTCTGAGGCCAGGCTGCTGGCACACACCATTGCTCCAAGCCCCAAGTGGTTGGAGCCTGTCCTCAGGCTGAGGTCAGCTGGGCCACCCACTCCTGACTCAGTGACCAGGAGTCCCACCCTTCCTGCTTTGTCCCCCAGAATTCCACCCCAGATCTCCCTGCACCTCTCTACCAGCTTCCGCCGCCTTGTCTCTCAGGCATAGATGAGTTCCCAGGACCTCCAACTGGCTGTGACTTGTTTTCTGCACCCCCTGAAACTACCATGTGACTTTCCCCTTCCTTGTCGGGCTGTGACCTCAGCACGGGCTCCTACAGCCCACTGCTCAGGCTTCTAGGATGGGTATGTGTGGAGTCAGCCTCAATGAATGCCTCAGATGTGCTTTAGGCTTCCTGAGGTATTGATTGGGGAGGGACTGCCCTGGACTCAGGCTGGTAGCCCACAAGACACACCTAAAGCTATAGGACTGAGGTCCTTGTCTGTTTCTGGCCTGTGTGATTCCCAAGGGACAATGTCCGTGCCTTGTTCTTGGCCCAGCCATTTTGGAGCCTAGGTGGCCAGTGATTTCCAGGCTAGCAGCCTCAGCCCACAGACAGCCACGAGAGGCAGAACTACCCCTTACGAGGGACTGGGAGGAAGGCTGAAATGACGAGAGTCAGGGACATGGTGGCCTGGGACATCTTGGGTTCCTGGCCTGGCTTCTGGTGAGACCTGGCACCTCCTCCTGCACCAGGCTGGCTCATGTGGAGAACAACATGGATTCCAACAGGAGGGAAGTCAGGCTGCTCTCTTAGGCCTGGAGCTGGACACTCACTTTGTCTCCCTGGGGACAGGTTGGGGCAAGCTTGTGTCTCCCTCTTGCACTGTGCTCTGCTTTTTTGGCTGGCTGTCTCTCTGTTGGCTGTAGACTGGTGTCTCAGTGGCCCACTGGCCTTCCTTATCTTCAATGTCCCTGTCACGCCTGCAGCTGGCAGGGGAAGCTACCTGGCTCCGGGTGCCCTGAGGGCAGCCCAGGGCCTGCAGGGATGAGCTTGGGGATGCAGAAAGTGGAGTCGAGCCCCTGGGAGCTTGGGTCAGGGGGACTTGAGTCCTTCCATTTTTTCTTCCTTTCCTCTCTCCATCCCAGGGTCCCCTCCACCCACCACACAGAACTGAATAGAGTTGGGATCGGGGCAGTGAGAAGACCCTGCTACCTGCAGCCTGGAGTGATATAATCACAGCCAGACCACACACATCACAGGGACTCCTAGGCAGCGTCTCCCACATTTGGGGGGTCCTTTGCTGGAGGTTCCTGGGGTCCTTCAAGCCCTCTTTTCTCAGATAGGAAGTGGGGAGACTACCCTGCAAGATGGAGGACCAGAGAGATGGGAGAGCCACAGAGCTCCTGGGGAGGGCTGGCTCAGGGACCATTCTTAGCCAGAGGCACTGGAGTTCTGAATCTTTACCCCAAAGATGCTCAAAGAACTCAGCTGTCACCTATTGACCCCTGGGAGCAGGCAGAGGAGAGGACTCTTACCACAGGAGACACACCACCTGATATGGTTGATGCTGATTATCAACTTGAAAGGACCTAGAAGCATTTGTGAGGGATTATGCAGATGAGATTAGCCTCTGTGCACATCTGTGAGGGATTATGTAGATGAGGTTAGCCTCTGAGCACATCTGTGAGGGATTATGCAGATGAGGTTAGCCTCTGAACACATCTGTGAGGGATTATGTAGATGAGGTTAGCCTCTGAGCACATCTGTGAGGGATTATGCAGATGAAGTTAGCCTCTGTGCACATCTGTGAGGGATTATGTAGATGAGGTTAGCCTCTGTGCACATCTGTGAGGGATTATGTAGATGAGGTTAGCCTCTGTGCACATCTGTGAGGGATTATGTAGATGAAGTTAGCCTCTGAGCACATCTGTGAGGGATTGTGCAGATGAGGTTAGCCTCTGTGGAGAGAGCAGGCTGAGCACAAGCATCCTCCATTCCCGTTTCCTCACTGTGACCAGCTGCCTCAAGCCCTTGCCGCCATGCCTTTCCACCATGATTGACTGTTCCCCTTGAGACTGTAAACCAAAAATAAATCCTCATCTTCCATAGGCTGCTTCCGGTTGGGTTTTCTGTTCCAGCAACAAGAAGTGACTGATATAACCTATAGGCAGACATGGTCGGGGCATCCTGGAATCTTCCAAAGGGCCCAGCTAGCTTCAGTCCCCCCATGACCCTGACTCCTCCCTGTTATCCAGCCCTGAGGTGACATATAAGCCCCAAATTCTAACTATCCATCTGAGTCACAGCTTCCTGTGGACTTCTGGCTTTTTCTTTTCTCTTGCCAATCTGTTTCATCCATTCAATTTGTAGGACTCCACTCACTTTAGGAAGAGGATAGAGGAAAAGCTGTCCCTGGAGCTTTTGCAGATATCTGGGAACCGAGGTGAAGGGAGTGGAGATGAGTCCTGCTCAGATGGGGCCTCCTTAATTTACACCAAGGCTTGGACCCCCATCTCTGGCTGGTTAGCCTGGGGTACCCCCATTCAACTGTCTAAGCCCTCCACAGACACTTTCTCCTGTCTAGAATATTCTTCTGGGTTTTGCCACTCTGTGCAAGTTGAGACCTAACGCCCAATGAGATTAATATTTGATATTCTCATTTACAAACAGGCAGGGGGATAAAGCAAATTGTCCTAAATCCTTTAGGATTTGGGGGGTCAGGCTGCCTGTTTGCCTTCTTCCCCAACCCCACTGCAGGCTGAGACCACAGCCTCTGTGCTTACTTCAAAGGCCTGCCCACTTGCATGCTGGGATTGCTCACAAGGCCTGGCCTGACCACAGACTCCTTGCTGTACCTGGAAGTGTTCTGCAAGTCTCAGTTTCTTGGTCTGTGAGATGAGGTGACATCGCCTTCTCAGCATGGGTTCCCCAGGGGGAAAAGAGGAGTGATGCAGGCTCTGGGGGCTCAGGTCTCACCTGCCTGCTGGAGGCATGGTGGGCTAACCCCAGATGGCCCCCACTTCTGGTGTGTGTGCCACAGTGGGTGTGTGGGAAGGTCAGTGGGCAACACTGGTACCCGTCCTCACCTTCCACTGTGTTTGAGGAGGGGTTTCTCATCATTCACTGCTGTGTTGACCAGACTAGCTGGTCCATGAGCTTCCAGAGGTTTTTCCTGACTTTGCCTCCTTTCTTGCCATGCGCACACTGGGATTATAAACACCTGCCACAGCGTCCAGCTTCTATGTGGGTTTTGGGGATCTGAACTCAGGTACCTGTTTGTGCAACAAGCATTTTACCCAGAGTCATCTCCCGAGACCCCCAAGCTGGCCACTTCTGAGGTTCCTCATGAGCTCTCTGGGCCTCAGTTTCACTCTGGCACCTAGTCTCCCTGCCTGGCTATCCTGGGGGGGGGCGGTGACCCTCTTGGCCTATGAGGTCAGTGGAGGATGAAGCCATCAACCTGGACATCCCATCACATTCTGTACACTACGATGGTGCTGAGCAGCGGTGGAATTCCAGAAGCCAGGACCTGGTGGCTGAGGAAGCCACGGGAAGGGGCAGACTGACCTTGCCCCACCCAGGGTCTTGTATCTGGATGAAGTCGAGACTAGGCAGCAGTAGGGATGGGGTGGGCTGGCTGCCCAGGATGGGTGGGGTGAGGGCCTGGCTGCAGGCTGGCACACAGGTTGGGCACCAAATACTGGGTCAGGCTTGCTCATGTCAGGACGGCTTGGGCTGTGGAGGCACAGCAGTATTGCCAAAACCAAGATTTAAAACATCTCGGAAAATGTGTAGCATTTCATCCCCCGCCCCCATGGGATTCAGGCCGAGTTCTGGGTTTTGATGGGGGCAGGAAGAGGGTCTAGGAAGCAAGGGAGAAGAGAAAGGCCTCAGGAAGAGAAACCAGAGTCCCTGAGGAGGCCTGGGGTCCATCTTCATCCTGTGCCCTCTGATGTTCCTCTGCACCTCAGCCCACCATCTGCTCAGGATTTTGGAGCTCTGGTTCTGTCTCCCCCCCCCCCAGCTCCCTGGGCCCTAAATTCACTTCACAGATGGACAGCCAAGGCTAGAGGCAGGGGAATGGTTATGTCTCACCAGAAATGTAGGAGCTGGACCCACTGTAGAATTTGGGGAAGCAAAATGAAGATACAGGGCCCCTGCATGCAAGGCAACCATATCAAAAAATAAAAAAAAATCAAGGAAGCAGTCAGTCCTGAAGGCGGAACCCAGCAGGCCTCCTGGGCTGGGGCCTCTGGGCACAGACCTCCTGAGCAGGGGCTCCGAGGGACATGTTCACAGGCTCCTGAACTTCTGTGTGGCTCCAAGCTCAATCCCCTGTGGGTGGCCCTGTATTGTGTTGTGTGGGCCAGCAGTGAGCCCTGGGGCTATACTTGTTCCTGGCCCTCAGCCTGGTGAGGGAGCTTTGGTGGCGTCCTGGGATTTCTTCTGTCTGACTATCTCTGGATGATGAGCCAGCCTAGACCTGAGCCATGTTGGTGGGTAGGTCCCCCAGGAACTGGGGCTCAGATGTGAAAAAGAGCCCTCTGGAGGCTCTGCCATCATCACCTGAGGCTCTTGATGGGCTAGGATCCCTTTAGGGCAAGGTGCTCTGGGCAGGTCACTCAGTGTCACTTGGTTCTATTCCTGACGACTCCTTTGTCCTGCTCCATGGACATTCCTGCATTCCATCCAACCCGGATGGGGCAATCCAAAGCTGAAGGAGGTCATGTCCTTACGGCCCAGGACTCAGGGCCCTGCCAGCCAGCCCAAGTGTGCCCAGGCTTGGCAGCTAGAATCTCAGCCCTGGGGACCCAGCCCCTCCTCCTGTGCCCTTCTTCTGTTGGCCTTTCCTTCAAGCAGGCCAATGGTCTGAGACGTCCCTGGTTTAGGGTATGAACAGTGCTATGGCTATGGCTCGGTCCCTGCAGGTTCACTTCAACTGCTGTGTAAGCACGGGCCCCAGGCTTCATGTCTCCCTCAGGAACCAATGGCAAGGTGGGGAGGGAGGTGTGTGTCACCCTCTTTGGGGATGGCCCCTGAGGTTGAGTCCCACTCTCAAGAGCATAGGAAGGGAATCCTCTGATGGAGACTGTGAACTTCCTGCTCCTCTCAAGTGGCTGTCCCAGCCCAGGCAGGAGGAGGACAGATCACAGAGGCTGTGAGTGGCCACAAAGGAGGAGGAGGAGGAGGAG